>JAAAKQ030106015.1:0-14222 GCA_010016005.3 Zanna intricata
AAATATTTTATTTTATAACTTTTTAGAAACACAACCATTCTGTATTATTAAACAAAAATAAATACAAATAATAAAACAAAGTTTCGCACCAAATTCGATGCTTTCTCAAGAATAACTGAATATATAACCTATGTAATCATATGTTAAACAACTAGATTGTTCTTTTTAATCAGGCAAGCTGGAAATCTGATAAATAATAAAAAAAATATATGCAAATACCTTATAGCAATTTTTTACGCAATATATCAATTGTTTAAATTGAATAATATATTAATCGCCAATTATTTCATTAAGAAAAAAAAAAATTAAATTATATTAATAGCATAAATACCACTTAAATCAATTAATATCAGTTCTGATGTTCATGGATTTGTTACAGTTGAAAATATGAATCATTTCAAGTATCCTCCTAATATTGTTTACATCATGTTTTTACTTGTTCATAAGTAAAATTGTGTTTATTTTATTTTTCATGTTTGGATAAATCAGTAACTTCATGTTTTCGGTACTTATTGACCTGCAAATATTTTTTTAAATATTGAACGGTTTGTCCTACATATTGTCCGTGATAATCGTTACATAAAATATTTTTTGTCTATTACAAAAAAAAAAAAACAAAAAGTTTCTTCTATGATTTTATATATATATATATATATATATATATATATATACACATATATATAATTTTTTGAAAGATTTT
This sequence comes from Zanna intricata, assembly GCA_010016005.3. Classification (NCBI taxonomy): domain Eukaryota; kingdom Metazoa; phylum Arthropoda; class Insecta; order Hemiptera; family Fulgoridae; genus Zanna; species Zanna intricata. Next base: position 701 of record JAAAKQ030106015.1, read on the forward strand.
TTCAAAGTTCGAAATAAATATTACAACTTTTATGTCTTTCAGATGTAAAAAGTTTTGATCAAGAATATAAGGAAGCGAGCAGAGTATTTCACAAAGCTCTTCAGCTTTTTCCAACTCCAGTTGAAAGAAACTCCAATTTTCTGTCAAAACTATCTCAAATAAGTGCATGAAATAATCTTATCCAATAACACTTCAATACTTAAAAAGTCTCTCGTATTCTTGATCTAGGCATTTCCAGCCTAACGGAACAATCTCTGGTTGTTGTTTTAGAGCTCTTTACTAATTTTTTTGGCAACAATGTGTTTGTTTTTTAAAATTCAATTAGTTCTAGGCCTGCCTAGAAAATTATTATTCTAAAATACTAGTTATTCATGTTTAACTATTATTTATTCATTGGAATATTTTTCAATAATTTGTGTATCATTATTCTTTTAACTGGATGGATTCTTTCTATTTTAGTCAAAAGATTTTTATTAAAATTCCCAAATATTAAATTTTTTAAATTTGGTTATTCAGTGTTTATTCCTACTTATAAATTTGTATTTTTTGACTTTTATTACGTTCACACTTTATATAAATAAACTTAAATTTAGAAAAGATTAAATAAATAAATTCTCTTAACTATTGTACTATAGGAAAGTTGATTGAGATGTCTATTTAATAGAGTTATAAAAATTATCATTTGGAAGTAGCCTATTTAAACAAGATACAGAAAGAACTAAATAGCTCTAAAAGGCTACAATTATCAGCGATTAAAAATCACGTATTCTTTTTTACTGAATCTGTCAACAATTAATTCAAATATTTATTTCTTTATTGTGATTAAAATATAGTACGTTTCATGTAAAGTTTCACAAATTTTTTATATTTAGCTTACTATGACGTCTTAATTCAAAATAATTATCATTTATTCACAATAATTATTAATTAATCTAATAATAATTATAATGATGACGAAACAACTATTTACGAGTTAATTTTAATAAATTGTGCTTTCTGTAATAGACAACTTATGAAAAACAAGTTAACGTATTTTTTAGTCGATTTTATTAATTTTCCTTACACTTTTAAAATGAGCTGTGTTGAAAATTATAGTTTCAGTTTTTAATTTCACAATTATTAAAGCAAATACCTTTTCATCATATTTTGGAATCATTTTTTTTTAAGGAGATAACTTTTCAGATATGCATCATTTTATACTCAAAGATAATAAATTTTGTATGTTTATAAAAAATAATTTAGTGTTTTTCCTCTCCTCCCATGGTCGGACCTACAGTTAAGTATTTCTCAATCCAGGGGATTGTCTCTGCCTGTAATGGGCCTCACCACCCACCACCTGTGATCCAGCACGGCAGCTGGACCCCCACCAGGACTGGATCTTACGTCCCTCTTCCCTCTAACCCCCAGGGACCGGGAGGTCGAATCCGGCTATGCCGTCCCCAACATCAATTCCCAGCGGCTGGGTCTGGGTCTTTTCTTTTTCCATTGTCCACTCAAACGGAGGACCCCCGCACATGTACAAAAGCCCCTCGACGGTTGGATCTTTTAACCCCGTGTGCGTGTATAGTTTTTGTGTAATTTTTTTGTTGTTTTGTGTACTTTTTTTCCGGGGTACCGGATTCCTGGGGTTAGGGAATCCCCGTGCCTCATCATCGTAGCCTATCCAAGCAAGCACAGACAAACCACTACTCCGGAGAGGGCTGTCCTCTTCCCCCAGTCCTCCAATCGCGTTAGTCATCCCACTCTTGTTGTCCTTCTTTTTTTTTAATACTGTGGTTACCCAGGCTGTAATCCTATCCCCTTTACGGGGATCTTCCACAATCCACGGAAGAGTGGTTTCGGGGGTCATCTCCTCCAAACCCAAGTCATTCCTCAACTCTCCCTTACGAGGGACTCAAAAATGTGTATAAAGCGGAGTCAATATCTCCTCAATACTGACAGTTACGCCTCTCACTCCGCTTGAATCTGTATAAGTAGTTATTATATGATCTGTGACTGGAGAGGAATTGGGAGAGGTAATATTTCACCTCCCCATGCTCCCTTCCAGCCAAGGGCCCCGTCTAGGAATAAGATGTTTTGTCCATGCCGCCGCCCTGGAATCATCCCAAATGGCTTGCCATTCTTCCATCAACAATGAGGTGGCATCTCCCTTTGGTACGCCATCCCGTATATTTGTACGTTATCTGGCGATCAATCTGATGGGTGCAGTGTTAGAAAACACGCACTTAGCTACCGTCGAAATGGTTCTATATCCATTAATCATCCTTAGACTGCTTCTAGGTTGCACTGACTGCAGTGTTTTTACGTTTATTTTTTTATCCAGAGCCTTATTCCATGCAGGGATGGCGTATAGAATTATTGCTATGGTACCTGCCAGTATGAGTTTGCGTTTGGAGGTCGTACCTAAGCAAGTACTATCATTGTATTAAAAAGAAGTTTTAAAGTAACATTTTTAAAAATATTCTTTCCTTACTAGTAAGAATAGTTTTTAAAAAACGTTTGTGTTATGTGGTAGAATGTATCTAGGTTTACCTCTAGATTAAAAATCAGATTTTTGTTTAACATAATTTTCCTGAAAAATTATTTTTTTTAAATGATTTAAAACTGTTAAATGTTACTATTTTGAAATTTAAAAAAAAATAAAAATATAAAAACTTAATAAATATTATTATTTTATATCGTTAAAAACACAGGATTAAGTGTAGTACCGAATTTTAATAGAATTTTATATGTATAATTAAGATTAGAATTTTTGCTTAAAGAATATAAAAAGGCAAGCAAACAGAAATGAAATGTTTTTTAAACATATATCTTTAACTTATTTATTTTTTATTCTATGCCTGGATTATTCCTTAGTGTTTTGCAGTTTATTTGTTTACTTCAGCATATCGCGACTACTACCGAATTTTTGTCTGAAGATTATTGTAGTTTTTTTTTAAATTTAATCCACGCAATGTGTGTATTCCTATGTATGACCACCCGATACGAGTCGCAAATCAACCCGACTTTTAGAATAATAATCATCGTATACCAGGCTTACTAAGGAAAGTGAAGAGTCAAGGGGTTTTCCGAAGCCTTCTTCTCTGAGTTTAAGCATATCTTTATGACAAGCCAACCGAAATGCAAGTGATTCTCAGATTAAAGGTGAAACCTTTTTTCATCATATTAACTAGGAGTAAAGCATTACCAAACCATTTCAAAATTTTTTCTTCAATCTAAACCCTTTTATTTTTAATTTACCACTTTCAAAGAAATATAAAAATCATATAGGAATATAGGAATCAACATCGAATAGAAAAACATTTATTCCGCAATTATTATGTCGATAAGTTTCTATAACTTGTTTTAAAAAGAATAATCGGTAAATGTATGTTTTAAACATTTACTTATTTTATTTCAAGATTCTATTATTAAAAAATTTGCAAATTTTATTACAATTACATAATTTCAAGTTAAAAAAATATTGTTTTTTTTTGTAATATATTTTTACGGCTAACCATTTTAAACCACGTTGGCTTCATTACAGTTGCAATGGTTTTGTGTTGTATGCTGATAATAGGGATTATTGCAATATATTTGATGTAAAAAAACTGTTTTAAATTTTTTATTTTATTCTATTTAAATGTTTTATGTAATAATTACGAAAGTAATGTTACTAATTTGGGTACTGTTTAGTTTTTTTTGTTTGTTTATTATTTAGATTTGGCTCCTCTAAAAATCATTAATCATTTAAATATCATGAAAAGATGTTTGTTTATTATTACTTTCTTTATTTTATTATATCGGTTCATTTTATTATTAATCTTTTTTTTTCGGGGATAATTATCAATAATCTTTGTGGAATGTTAAAAAGAAAGAATATATTTTTAAATAAAATTTTTAGAAAATTATTTAAGTTCTTTTTTTTTATTTTATACAACAATAAAAAGACTACTGGAACCTATAGTCATATTAACAAATGTTTTCTATCATTTCTGAGGAAAAAAAAAATAAAAAGTTCCTTTCAATTAAATCAAGCGAAAGTTTAAAACCTGAAGAAAAATCTTTTTTTTATTTGTATGTTAGGTATGTGATCTAGATAAGATAATTTTATTCAGAAGGTTGATCTCATTACAAAATATTTTATACGTTACTTGTACTAGATGCAGAAATATTATTGGTACTTGCAATCCGGGTAGAGAGGTTTGTTATGTTGAATAGGTAGTACTACACTAGTTCGTGTAATTACGCTGGCTGTCAACTCTTCAACTGATCTAGTTAAGGAACATGGTGATTCTCTTTTGATTTAGACTTTTCTTAAAATGTTAATGGAAGTAATGGAATATTTATGAGTAGATATATGTTTATTCAAACACGTAATTGTGACAGTGTAATTCTACAAAAAAAAAATTACTTCGATTTAACTTTACATTCAGATAACCAGGTGAGTATATAGTATAGGTAGAGGAGGTTATTCGTATAAAATAAAAGATACACGGTAACTACGTACATTCTTATCTTTTGATGTCGGTGACTAGTTCTCTTTGAATTCTTCAACCGTGTACTCATTCATATATCAAACTATTTTATACAACTCGCTTATACGTTTTGTAACATCATATATTTCATAAGTAACATAACTGTATTGTATCCTATCGAAAGTCTTGAAAGGATTCTAACTATTACTATTCTAAGCGTATTCTGCATTACTGAAATTGTCAAAGTTAAAAAGCAATAAATTATTAAACTATACTATGAATAACAACGAATAGTTTACGTTTATCAAGATTATGCAGTAATAAAAAAAAAATCTAAAAAAAAAAATCAATATATCAAACAAAATTGTGGGACAATTCTATTATAAGTTACTAAAATGATCGATTCTTATAATTCTCAACTTCAAGGAGAAGGAAAATACAATAACTAAACAAATTCCCTTTAAGATTTTATATTTAAAAAATGTTCTTTAATTTCATAAACAAAAAAAAAATAATTCTCGACATCTGGATAATATCGTCACGTGGTCGGCCACATAGCAAAGTAAAAAATAGGAATTATTTCTCAGCTCTAAGATTTACATTTTTCTAAAGCAATAGCACTTAAGTATTTTAATTATTTGACAAAATCCTGTTTTTTAAGAGACAGGTTAATTTTATTCCACCTACTAATCAAATTAAAATAAGTTTTAATGTTTTCTTTTAACTAACTGTAATCTATTTATATTTTTCAAATACTAGAAAATTAATATTTTTACAGTCGTTCTTGGCATAGTGATATGTAGGAATAGGAATTTTCACTATAAATATAACTTATAAATCGTGTTATTGTATTATTTATCAATGTTTATAGCAACATCGCGCGCCAAATGGAAGCAGTGTACATAACGCATTATTTTACAATAACAAATTTCAAATCTGTTAAAAATTAAAAAAATACGACTGCCAAAAAAAAAAAAATAAATAAAATAAAATAGGATATCCGACTAGTACAGACTAGTACACGTCAGAGTAATGTAGAAGTGCGGAGTCCCTAAATTTCGGACCATTGCCATTAAATCGGTGAAGGCTTCATGGCAATGAGATTGAGTCTATCGAATATTACTTATCACAAGGTGAATGTTTTGAATAACATCAATATACTGCAATCTATTTTGGCGTAAGAGACCACAAACAGAAATATTTTGCTGAGCTTTATGTAATTCTACAGTTGAGAGGACGTAAAGCACATACTCATTGGTATGTAATCTCTCCTGTCAGTCATAATCCTTGATTGAAAGTAGTCAAGTGGAGTTATGGACACTGATCATTATTCTCTGAACCCATTCCTACCGCCTTTTTTTTTCTTTGATTTTTTTTCACACCGCCAGGGCAACTGGACCCGCCGTTAGGCATAACACAGTCGCCGCGGAGTGTCGTGGTAGCAGATTACCCTACCCCCTCCCTGTCTTGGGGTCCCTTTAGAAACCCCCCATCAGGGTCTCCCCTGATTCTTCAAGGCACCCGACCTTCCGCTTGTGGAAAACCGAAGTGCCCTTCCTCAGAGGAGCTATCCATCCCGTCCCTAACACCTATCCCTACCGAGAATTGGATGTCTGTTGCACACACCCGGCTCCTCACCACCGTGCGCGACCCTCTGAACCCTCGAGGGGCCTTCATGCATCCTCAGATGTACTCCGACCCAGGGCACTCTTGCGTGTGTTCCGAACCGAGGTATCCTTAGCAATTGGGCTGCCTCTCTGGCCCTAGACGTCGCCACGATTCGCCCCCTGGTACACATCTCGTTTTTATTTTATTTTTTATACTACACAGAATACAAGATAATACAAGAATACATCAAACAGAACATCAGAAAATATGAAGGACAATGGAAACATACATCTAAATAAAAACATAATCCAAAGAGAAACAATACACAGCCGTACAATAAAAATACAATAGTCGCTCCGTTGCTCTCTTTCGTGTCGCCTTGCTGGCCATTCTTTTTTTCTTTACCGTCACTGGTTATTCTTCTCTCTAAGCCTGTTCTCTTCTTCCTTGGTCTTCATGATCCTTGCGAACAGATTGATTACCTCCCCCTACTGTCTCCTGCCCAGGAGCCATGTGAAACACCAGATTCATGGTGTTTTCAGGGGTGAGCCACGTCAACCGCGTGTACCGCCTGGTGTGCTCCCACCGCACACTTGTGGATTGACTTATCCGGTGTGTCATCCTCACTACAGTAATCACACTCCGGAGATTCTCTTCTTCCAAATCTATGTAGGTAAGCCGCATTATTTTCATGTCCAGAGAGGAATTGGGTCAGGTAATATCCCATCTCCCCAAATCCCCTCCTGACCAATTCCTATCGTCTGGAAACAGTTTTACCCACGTCAATTCCTCTGCCTTTTGTTCTCTCATAACGCTGATGGGAAGAGCTGTTTTATCGCTTCAACTGATAAACAGGGATCAGGCGGTCGTCGGTAACATCTGGTAATGGAGTTCATATTTGAAATATCGGTGTCAATTGGCATTACACCAGCAGCAGTGATTTCATAGTCATACATACTATCAAGTAAATCACCACATTCATTCCTAATAACCCTCACCTTTCGCAAAAACTTGCGCTTGCGTTTCAAATATATTAATTACTAATGTAGGATAATTAAAGAGCGTTCGGGTAACCATTTTTTATATAATTTTTATTTCACATTTTTTACATTTATTTAAACATAATACACATATAGCCTACCACGCACCCGCTAACCTAAGGATTTCAAACCGTGGTCACACATTTGAATCGATTGAACCGCTGAGCTGATATGGTAGAAAAACATACATACATACATACAACCTAAACACACCACAATCCTTTTTTGGCAGTCGTGTAAAAAGAGAAATTATTCGTTGCAGTAGGTTAGTTTTTCAGTATAATAATGATTGATTATTAATGAATAATAATTGTTTAACATACAGGAAAACCTAATTTAACAAAATAAAGAAGTTACTTATAGGGCTGAATGTAACCAGTATTTCAGTAGGCTGGCTTGCTGACTTATATTCGACAATATACTATGACGACAGTACACTTATACGAAATATAATTCTCAACACGTTTCAGTTTCATCACCTAGCGATCCCCCCCCCCCCAAAAAAAAAGGTACAATATTATTCTGTAAAAATACCGTAATATTCATACGCTTATATACGTACGTGTGTTGGTGTATTTGAAGCTTATAAGTTTGACTGGATAAACCGATTTAGATGACATTTGGCACAGAGTCTATTGTATAAGAGGCAAATTATTGTACAAATTTGAGGTTAATATCTCCAGAGGCTAGGGTAAATTCTATAGCACAGTACATGCCTGCATCCTTATCTTAACGATTTTAAAAGGTTTGGCCCCCAAATTTTCTGTCTTCCCAAATAAATCGTAAAAAGCTATCTTTTTATTTATTGGATTTTTTTCTAACTGAAGCTTTTTACATCTTTAAAGTAAAGTAGAAGTGCAAGTAGCCTCCAAAAATTACTTTGGGAGCAATATTAGGGAGCCGATCAAAGTTTAAAAATATCAATTTTTCTAAAATGTTTTAAAACTATTATAAAACATATTAGAAAAAAAATTTCAGCATAATTCACCCCCAACATCAAGAAAAGGGATCTTAGGTAATTTTTTACTGGTTGTACAATTTTTACTGGAATCTTTTTGATTTCTTCCACTTAACATAGTAAACGTAGAAAAATCAGAATATTTTCTTGGATGTTGATTTTGTGGGTGGGGATGTAGAAAAATGTAAAAAGTATATAAATTTGTTTTATTTTTAAAGCTTTTTTCAAGAATAATTATTTTTCCATCATGTAAAAATAATTACAATGCCAGAAAAGTATAATTGTCAGATTTAATATATAATAATAATCAGGTTTTCTAAGATACTTACTAGTTATTTAGACAAATATCATGTTTTATTAAAAAATTTGAAATATACTTTTATATTGTAAAATTACAACATAAAATTTCTGTTGGTACAGAATTTTATTGCTTAAAAATATAATTTATTCTTCCTAACAGACATAATATTTTGTTATAATGCAGCCTTGTTCTTCTATGCCACAGAAACGTATAGCGAACACGGCGCAGTGCGCTAGCAGCTAACTGTATGGGATGAGAATCCTTGAACTGGTTTGAGCAGCGCGTGAAATACGCACTTGGGATCCGCCCCCTGCTAGGCATGCGTCCATTAGCCCCTTCGCTCCTCAAACTGTTTTCTGCAATCACTCTGTGCTGCCTTATTCTTAACAATTCTAAAAAAACCCTATAAAAAATAAATAATACTTTTAATAACTGTATATATTAAATTTTTTTAATACTTTTTGGTTAGCATCTCTAAGTATTCGTTGACAGATATAGATAACATATGTCATATTTATTTTATATATCCACAATTTAGGTGGACATAGAGTCAGCAAAACCTTGTAAAATTTAATGTACAAGTACATCAGGAAACTCCTGTTTTTTGAATAAATATAAAAATTAAATAATGTTTAGCACAGAATTAAATCATCTTTGATTTCGTGTTACATTACCGTATTTTTAACTGATCTTATGTACTAGTTCACTTCTGTACAACAATAATATTATAAAAAATGTATAAAAGTAAAATTAATTTTCTGTTTTAGTTAAGAATAATTTATTTCTAATTATCAACTAATTAAAAAATAAAATAACTATTAATAATATTAATTAAACAATAGATAAATAAAGATTTTAAATTAAAAGGAGCCCAAAATATAAATGTTGAAATATTACATCAAGTGTTTTTTTTTTTTTGGTCTGGGCGAAGAACGATTTCGCATAACATCACCCCGACAAGATATATTTATTATTGATAAAAATAGTTAAAAATTAAGAATTAAAAAATGTTTAAAAAGTGAAACCTAGCAACACAAAATACATCTTATACTAAAGGAGAAATAAAATCACTGTGGATACAACATTAAAAAAGTAACTTAGAAGAATAAAAATTACTATCCAGCATACCCAAACGGTACAGACAGTTGACAAGCACCGTATAAATAATTAAGTTCTTGAAACAAATGCACGGCCTTAATAAATCGCAAGACAATCGATAATATCACTGAAAAGTTTCCCAACATTTTTCGCATGTCAGCCCCTAGTTTAAACTTGTGAGGCAGTGCGGCATAACAGATATAATCCCCAAGAATATGGTGCACTATTAGTTACCAGTCGTAGCGAGAACAAAAGGGTGCACCTGTTTACATCATCAGATGTCTATTAGTGAGCATAATTTGTCCTATTCTTAAACGGCAAATAATAATAACCTCTTTTCGACGGTTATTTCTGCATAAGGTGAACACAGTGCGCTTAATTATTGTTAATATTATCATCCCCAGTGCGGACTGATACTATTAACAATAAACTCAAGTGGTTGCAGTTCACTTCGCCACTCTTCGTGAACTATCTTATTCAAGAAAGAAAGAAAATCGTTAGAAGCAACGCTATGGGTAAAAGTAGGTTGAAAACAAGTCTCTTTTGCCTTTTTATCTGCAAACTCATTGCCTGAAATTCCAATAAGGCTGGGGATCCAGCAGAAGCTCACTCTTTTATTACATCTAGTCATTTGCGAAATAAAACATTCAATCTCACAAATAACTGGGTCAAACAGGTGCAAAGTCTATTTTCTTCATCGTCTCTGGAGACCTCACCTTGTAGTAGGTTGTAGTTTATGTTGTTTAGAGAGAGGAAAATATAACACTCATCATTTTCTATGAGTTCCTATGAAGCAAGGAAGTGTTTATTTTTTAAAGAAACATGTCTGTATGTATGTTTGTATGTATATCCTATTATTAAGAAAATAAGCAATTAATGAGATAAGATGGGGACGACCTCTTCTTTGGGATTCAGCACATTTTACTAGATTTACTTTAAAAATATATGAACAGAAATTTTTAGAAAAGTATTATCAACTATATAATACATACCAACCGAATAACCTATTTTGTTTTAAAGAAGAAGTGCTTACTTTTTTTTCTAAAAATAATGTTTTCTAGATGTTTTCCATTTATTATTATTGTAATTTATTGAGTACTTGAGTAGATTCCTGAATTTATTTAACATATACGTGACTCACAACTAGTATTTATCTTGTACGACTCGTTTGCATCGAAAAAGGTAGTTATAAATGACTATTTTACTGATTTATTAAAATCAATTTATCAGTTCTACTAAACAGATATTTTATATATATATATATATATATATGCTATTTAGTAAAACTGTATCTTATATCTTAGATGTAAATTACTTGCAACCGTATGAGACAAATTCAGGTAGGCGATAACGAGTATAGAATGGGTGTTAAGATTTACGGTGACAAGGCTGAGATGGATTTACGGTGGTTGATGTTAGGAACTTGGGTGGTAGGAAGCCTGCATAGGCCTACCATTTATACAGCTGGGCGTAGTCCCACCAGGAGGCCACCATTCATAACATCTGGATATATTTTTTGCTCCTCTATTTATATTAATAACAGTAATTCATTTTACTCAATCAGGTGTCGATTAAGACTTAATATTATAAATATATTTATCTACAAATTTCGCTGTTCCATAATTCATTATTTTATTTATCAATAAATAATATTAAAAAAAAAAAAAATTAATTAAAATGAGAAGGATTTATATAAACGTTATTTAGCTACTGTCAGTATGGATCTTGTCATGATTTAAACACATATGATGATAACGTTTATTAAAATAGATCTAATTTTGGCTAAATCTATGTCATTTACAAGTTATTATCCATAATTATACGATGATTGATATATACATTTTTTAAGTCTAGATATTTTTCAATAAAATGCTTCTTTTATCCGATGTTTATGATAAGTAACAGTAACTGATAGATTAGTTTATAAACAATAGTATATATTTTATTCTTGAATTTATATGATTACAATATTTTCATTATAAAAATATAGCATTTTGTTTTATATGAGTAACACCACCGCGATATTTTAGATGGTTTATTACATATAACCCATGGTTTTATTAAATATTTTTGCCGATTGTGGCAATAACGTTCATGAATTTAATGTTCAAACAACAACAAAAAAATTTACAACGAAAAGCTACAAAATAATTTTTAAATAATTGCAACAAAAATGAAAAAAATAATAAAAAATTTTCACTAAATTTGCTTTATTTTTTCAAGACAAGAAATAAATTTTCAAAATAAAAGAAGCAAATAAACAATATTTTTGTAATATTATTTATTCAATTGATTCGATTCATTCACTTCAAACCCAGTTTACACAGTTATAGTGACTCGCCGGCCTACGTGGCGAGAGTGGTAGCGTCTCAGCCTTTCATCCGGAGGTCCCGGGTTCGAATCTCGGTCAGGCAGGGCATTTTCACACACGCTACAAATCATTCCATTCATATCATCCCCTGATGTATTACCTAATGGTGGTTAGGTATTAAAAAAAAAAAGTTATACAGACTCACAGTTCACAGTTCAAATTCAGCTCATTAAGTTGGTGCTTCAATTCAAAATAAAATATGTGAGTACCTAGAGAAAACAAACCAACACGCCACGCTTGTTTTTAGGAAGATTTTACAAAATAGTTTTAAAAATACAAAACTTGAAAATATTAAAATTCTTTAAGTAGATAAACTAATATATACTAATCAAATCAAGAACCAAAATTTCTTGTTTGTCAGTGGAAAAATTTGCCCACCTCTGGTAGTAGTTAAAAGGATATATACTGGTATTAAATTCTCATCTCTATTGGCCCTATTTACAACAAGAATAAACAAATGCAAGAATGAACCGCAAGTCTTGCTGAAATAAACGATTTAAGTAACAAAAGTAAATTAATTTATGTCAAATTATTAATAATAATTAGATTATATTATTTTTATTAACATTACTATTAATCAAATGACTAATACAATAATGAATAACAAATTATTTCAATTCACTAATGAAATTGAATTTAAAATATAAATCTATTTACATTTCAATTTATTTCAACAAATTTCCATTCACTTACGATTCACACATTTTTAATTTGATAATTTAGTTTATTAAATGTATGCTCAAGCATAAATATACTTGAATTTTAAACATTAAAATTGAACTTCTACTAAAAAGTTTCCAATTTGAAATCTTTCTAAGATCATGTCATTTTTTATCATTGATCATTTTTTATTAGTTTCACTGATTTTAGGGTGGCGTTCACTTGAAAATGATGCATTTCAATAACTTTTTTGCAGTTACTTTCATTAAATTCTCAAAAATATATTCAATTACCTTATCGTTCTTGATTTGTGTTTATTTATTTTACTTAATAAACTTTTTTTATATTTTTTTTTTACAATTTTTATTTAATAACTTTGTTGCAAAAAGAATTTTCATACTTTCCATTACTTTCTTCCCTCAAAGCAGCCGAAACAAAATTTATTGTTGATTGAAATATTACTATGTAACAGCAAATATATATTTTTCATTTTTATTCCTTAAAAGTTTTATCGGACTTGTAAAGTTTTATGAGAATAATATACCGTAATACACATATATTTAATATGCAGATCAAATTTCAGATTTTCAGCCCCGTTAATAGATAATTATTCATTATTTTTTATTTCTTCCGAAGTAAGAATAAAATATTGAAATTTTTCTTTTAGAAATAGAACATCAACTCAAAACAATCACTGGGCCACCAGCACCAGATTGTAAAAGTTCAATTTACCTAATATTATACAGAATTCCATTAGAAATTTTTATTCAGCCATTATTTGATGACGTAATACCCTCCTTTATTGAAGTAAAAATAAATCCCAGGTACTTTTATCAAAACAACAGTACCATGTAGCTTTGAAAAGCTGATCATTTTGCATATAAACAAGTAAGTTGTTTACATACACTATTTAGAATAAAATTTGCATGATCACTATCTCTTGAAATAGCGCAAAAATGTTATGTTTTCAATAGACTAGTTTCTATATGAACAAGTAGTTGTTTCTGTCACTTTCCTATTGTTAGTTTT
>JAAAKQ030106037.1:0-14221 GCA_010016005.3 Zanna intricata
AACTTTTGAATTGATGGTGGTTTTGGGGTCTGGGGGATGTGAAACGCGAAGCTTTGTAGAAATTTTCCAGAAATCGAATTATAGTACACATGCCATAGGTAGCTTTCTTATGAAATGTATCTAAAAACGATAAAACAACCTTAAACGTAATCAATATTTTTTATTTTAAAAATAAAAGTAAAAAATTGCTTAATAAATTGTCGATGTCTATACACTTTTAATTAATAAATTATTGATCATTTTTTAATTAAAAAAAAATTGATTTTTATTTGATTTTAATTTTTAAAAAAATTTGATTTGAATTTAATTTTAATTAGAAAGTTCAAATTAGGATTTACTAGATAGTGTACAAATCAGGAAAATTTCTAGAAAAATTTGTATTTTCCAATATTTGTAATTATTAAAAACTCAAACGGTTCATTCAAAAGGTACAAGTTAATTGTTTATAATAAATCAACGATTTTATTGACGTACAAATTGGAATCTATCGTGGGTACCTAGTAATAAAATTTTTAATTTAACATTTGAAATAGTAAGTGAGCTAAGCCGCTAAAATGTTGTGAACAGTAAGGTTTCGAGTAAAAGATTATTTATCGGGAAATTTTGAATAAAAATTATCCTGAATAGAAATTATTAAAAATTACTGTTTCTCTTTAAATCTATCGAGAAATAATTCTCGTAATCGGTCGGTTAGAAGTTCCATTCAACATTTTGAACCGATTTTAAAATTGTACGCGAACAATATTCTTGTAGTAATGATAATTTACTCCTTAGAAATCTCTTTACCCCTCCTTGAATATAAAGAGGCGGGAAAATTACAAGCACGCGGCCCATTTGAAAAGATCAATAGGGGGTGAAAAGTATAGATGAAATGAGGGCGAAAGATAAAAAGAGAGAGTACGATTAAGAGAGTCGAGTGTTACGTATCGATGGCTATCGACAAGTCTCGATGAGTTCTGGGTGAGAGAGACGGAACGAGAAACGGCAGAGCGAATGAATTTATGCATTGTGTCGCAGTGTAGTACGAGTACTGTTCAGATCCATCAGAAATGAATGGCAATTAAACAGCGTATCGAGTATAGGTTCGCTATTATTCGCTTTGTCAAGAACCACTTCACTGTTTTGATTTGTACAAAATAACATGAATTCTTCACACACTTTAAAATTATTTTATTTTGAGTACGGTACATTTGTAACTTTGTATCCGTATTACGGTCTAAAACGACGTTATAACAAATGATAAAATTTTTTAAGTGAATCTTCTGTGAAACAATTTATTTTAGGATCAAACAACTGCATAATGTATATATTTATTTTTCCTCGAATTATTTAAATAAATCATATGCGACTACAAAATATCAGTCTTGTTTTAAAAGTAAAGTCCACTTAAAATAAAAACATTGACATTTTTTTTCTTATTTTTGGCTATAGAATCATCTCCCGGGAGGTTGCCATGCAGTTAGGAATTACCTGAGTGTCTCTCTCTCTCTCGCTGCGTGCGCGCGCGCGCGTGTGTGTGTTTGTATACACACACGTACATACGTACATTATATATATACAGAGAGAGAGATATGTATATATATATATATATATATAGAGAGAAAGAGAGAGAGAGAGAGAGAGAGAGAGAGAGAGAGAGAGAGAGAGAGAGAGAGAGAGAGAGATTGAGAAGGGTGATAAAATCACGACTGCAAATTGAAATGCAAATTTACTTTTTTTAGAAAAAGATTATTATAACTGGTATACTCAGAACCTTACCTTCTGTTAGACGCTTCACTTGTAATCGTATGCTTTAGTTTCTTTTCTGAATAATGTCTTTGTATTAAGTTTTTAATTCCTGGTATTAATCAATATGAAAATTTTTTTTCTTACTGTTACTAAATATTTGTTTTATTTTAGATATCTATTGTAAAGAGGTAGAATTTATTTTTGAAAAGTTTAGAATTTTCATCACCATTTTGTCACAACTAATTACGCTTTTAGCAGTTCCCGTTTGATAATAATATACTTACAGCCCTTTTCTGATAAAAAAAAGTAAGTAATTTTTTGGGAAAAATAAATTATTTAGTAAATAATTTATTATTTACAAAAACTTCCACAAAATTTAAACAATATTAAATTAATTCTCAGTAATTTTGTTAAAAAATTTTTATAGATGCTTAAAATACAAGAAAAAAAGAAGATTCCTGCATAATAAACTTAAAGCTTTACCAAAATTTAACGAATTATTTATTGAAATTTTAAATATTTAACTTCGAAAGAAGTAGTTAAAATCCGTAGAACGGTACCCTATTTTCCTGCCGCTACTTACCACAAATGTAAAGGAACCCTTTAATTTTTGGTGTTTTCTTTAATGAATGAGAAAATAAAAGTACTATTTTTTATAGAGTTTTAAAGTTAAGATTTTGAGTAGGTATTGAAAATTATTGATAAGGGATGAAATTACCGCATAATTCAAAGTTTAGGTTTCTTTCTTGAATAAATTTTACAAAAATCTCATTTTGTTGTTTTCGTTAAAATTTTTTTTTTTTACCATCGTATACATTTTTGGACACGCTGTACTTTAACTACTTACTGAGTTTTGATATTCTTATTTTGTAAACATTATGATTTTGTAAATCACCCAAAAAAGGTCCTAAAGTTGTATTAATAAGAGTTACGTTTCAAAAACAGACATTATTATAGATTATGCTGAAATATGATTTTTATTTTTTCAGTTTCTTATAGAATTACAATAGCACAAGCTTTGATAGATTTTTTTATTTGTATCACTGTGTTGCCTGGTGGCTGACGATTTAATACTGTTAAAAAAGATTAGGTTCCCTTGGTAGGTGGAATTCTCAAGATAACTCTATACACGACTTTCATTACAGTTGGAATCGTATTAATAAATCTATATCTATGTACACACCACAAATTCCATGAATGTGCTTACGTTTACGTATAAATATTCATGCACGTGTAATATTAATATTTGTTAAACAATTGATTCTATTCATTATATTAAAAAAAATAATAATAATAATAGTTTTAAATTCAAAAATATATATTTAATAATACATTTAATAACTTTTCGTTTTCCGAATTATTTTTGTTGTGAAATTATATTAACTGAAAATTAGTAAATAAATATTTAATAAAATATAATTCATAATGTTTAACGATAATAAAAAAAATCAAAACAAATTTTATGTTTGCAGAATTTCTAGAAAAAATATTCGGGAAAAATGTGAGTTTTTTTTCAGGAATAATCTCTAGAAATTAGGCATGGGGAGATCATTCTTCCCAGAAATTATAAATTAATTAATTTCTAGAAATCTATAAATTGGGCATGGGACTTATACAACTTGCATGTTAATTTATTTAAGGAAGTTATTAATTCAAAGGTTAAGATAAATATATATTCCTGAAATATTTACTAAAAAATTTGGTAAAATTTGTTTTTTTCTTTATATTTAAAGCTAGTCTAGATTCAATACTTTTATATTCACAGGGTTAATATAGATCGACCAGAAAACGTTAGTAACCAAATGAAAACTTAGCTCGAGAGTTGAGCTAAATAGTTTAACCAATCATTTGCGAATAGTTTTATTGAATGTGTTAAAAAAAAATTATGAGGTTCAAATCCTAGTAAAAGTTAATCGCTTTTATACGGATTTGAATACTAGACAGCACTTTGGGATTGGGATTCAATTAGCCACAACTCTAAGGAATAGTCGGCCTGAGTCTGTACAAGACTACATCTCATTTTTACACCATACATATCATCCTCATATCATTGGGTCATGTGAAGGGTTGCTTATTGTTCCCTAGTTGAACAGTATGTTGTCATACAACATACACAGTAGGAGAATAAAAAAAAAATGGTTTTTGTAAAAATTAGAGTAAAAATACAATTAATGTTTTCAGAAAACAGTTAGACACTAAGTTTAAACGAATTTACTAGTTGCTGGGCAAGAGATCTTCTTTATTTATATCAAACAAATTACTACTTTATAAACCATTCATCAAACTGATGTGAAGATGTGGCATACAGTTATTGGGAACAGGTTGACCGGCAACGTAGAGATCATTTACAGGCCCAAAACAGAATCTTAACAAAAGTGCCATGGTTCATAAGAAAAGAGGAGATTCACGAAAATCTGAGGATACGGTATATTCGCGTGGAAATTCAATTTATATTTGCGTGGTATATTCGCGTGGAAAATACATATCTGAACTTAATACGTGAACCACCCAGTGGGAAATTAGTTGAACAACAATAGGAATTTTAGAGAAGGCATACACATGTTGCGCCTGAGTTAAGCTACGTTGAAGTTTTCCTTTTATGAATATAGGATTTTACCTTTCAGGACTAAGATATCAATTATTACTAACAACCTAGTTTGTTATATTTGATTTACTTAATCATATTTTTATATTACTTTTTCTCTACTACGAGAGAGAATTTAGCAGCCCACTAGAATTATTTGAGAATTATTGATATACTGAGGGTTATTTTGGTATGGTCAATCGTACTCTTGATTGCAATTAAATTTTAAATCGTTCTATTGTCTGTTGTTTGTGTTGAGTTTACTATTTAAGTTACTTGTTTGTTGAAATGCTTAAAAAATCAGTTTCCTATTTTTTTTCTTCATTGTGATTATTTTTATGAGTTTTATTACGCTTTTGTTGGAAAATTATCGATATGAAAAGAAGAATGTAACTATTTGTCAGTATTTGACGAAAAGAATATCTGGGTACTTTTATCGTGTCAATATTTGTCAATCAAACTTATGTATTGATTATAAACAGATATGTAATTAAATATGATTGTAAAAAGAATACAGCAAAAAAAAAAATTCTTTCAGATAAATACATGCTTAGTAAACTGTGTTTGCTTTTATTGATGTGACGTGAATGAACACTAATCAAGTTATATTGCAAGAAGTAATTATGAAAAGAAGTAATTTAAAATTCTACCTTCCCGTTTTTTCACTATAAGTCCTTAAGCATAAGCAAAAAAAGGTCGTAACTGCTAACAGTTTATATCTTATTGCACTAAAAAATTTACAGGCAAAGAACAAAATCTTTAAATAAGTAATAACACGATGTAAGTAAAATGATAAATAAATAAACCTCTTACAATAAGAAAGTTTTGGGTAAAATTTGTTTTATATATTATTTAATTAGATAAAACATATTTTTCCAGTAAATAAAAATGTTTTGTACGATATAGTAAGATGAGAAATAAAAAAAATATTTCTGACTCTTAAATAAGTGCTCAGAAGTGATGGAATGCCTGGTCCCATATACAGATCACTCGGAATGAAAGGACGAGGCTCTTTCAACCATGCAGGGATTGCATATGAATTCCAGTGTTTTACTCATTTGTGATTGATCTGCATTCTTCTTTTTTATATATATTTTTTCGTATTTTTATTGATTTTTTACTTTTTTAGTTTTTTTTAAATTTTCCCAGATTTATTTACTACGGATAAATAATATTATTATTTGAATTAATTTTTGCTACACTATAGTCACTTCTTAAATTATATATTTTATACTTCACCACTTTTCTTTGTATAACTTACATGGACATAAGGTCAATTTACAGTTTCATAATTTATTCATTTCTATCAGTTTGCTCAAAAATTTGGGTGAAGGGTTTACAATGATCCACACTGTTTAAAATCGACTCTTTTACTGTTGAAATTCTACTTACAAATTTATTTTTAACAACAACAAAAAGTAGAATTTGATGCATGTTAAATAAAGATTCATAAGAGTTAGAAAATGAAAACTTTTAAGATAATAAAACCTGTTTAATTTTTTAATATCTTTTACATAAATATTCTTACAACATTT
The DNA here is from genome assembly GCA_010016005.3 of Zanna intricata. NCBI lineage: Eukaryota > Metazoa > Arthropoda > Insecta > Hemiptera > Fulgoridae > Zanna > Zanna intricata. The sequence continues at coordinate 5,848 of JAAAKQ030106037.1, forward strand.
TTTTCTACTTCTCATCCGCTTTCTTCTTTTCCTGCCTCTTATTTTTTATAATTTTCTTTCTCATCATATTTCTACCATCTCCTATTCTTTCAACAAAAATACATTCACTTTGACATCAGGAAATTTTTTCTAATAGAAAATGCGTTGAATATGTTGTTAATGTCGTTTTTCTTGTCTGAACTATATTATGATTTATTCATTCTATATCTTCCATATTTTAAATATAACTGTAATAGACTGACTGAGTACAATCCACCTAAATATTATTTGCCATCTGGTTTGAGAATAAATATCAGGAAATAGATAGTTAAAAATAATTAAAGTTAAAAATAATACGAGTAGAAGTTCAGTAAAATTTAGCTTGTTGAGTTTTACAATTCTTTTATATTTATATATATATATATATATATATATATATACATATATATATAAGATACATAAAAAATAAAAATATAAAAAAACATATAAAAAAAAAAACAAAAAACTGTTTATGAAACAGTAAAATTTAGCTTGTTAAGTTTTACAATTCTTTTATTTTTTTTTATATTTATATATATATATATATATATATAATAATCTTTTCGGACATTAAACTGAATGATTATTACAGAAAAAAAGATCCTGTTTCTGGAGCTCTCATTCCGTAAATCTTAATTTAAATGATTAATTCCATTATCAGGTTGTTTACACTTTTTCATCGAAGAGTTTTAAATGGTTCTGCTAAATCTGATATCACTAATCGTTTGTATATAAAATAAAGTCATGAAAATTAAAATTTATAAAAAATTTAAGCCTTTTTGATTTATTACATAAATTTCGTATTTCAGCAGTATTTGAAAAATGTTATGTTGCATATATGATGCAGTTGTACACAAAGGAATGTAATCCTCCGGAAAACTTATATAGGATAAGAAACTGTAATGAAACCATATGTACTCCGTTGCTAGAGAGAATCCATGTTTTAGATTTTTTGCCTACAGAAAAAAATAATTATGATCTGATCTAATAATATTCAGATATACTTGAAAAATGTTTCATTATCAAACAAAAAAAAAAGAATTATATAAATGGCGGATGACAACAACAGTTAGTAAAATCTACGAGGAAAGAGAGCAACAAACACAAAACCAGAAGTGATAAATAAAATCGAAATAATGTCAAATGAACTAGTGCGCTTCGTCTCTTTTGATTTCCTTCCTGCTGATCCTCTTGTCCAATCTGTACCTCCATCTCATTTTTTTTCACTTTCATTTACCATATCTGATGCACAATGAAAACACTCGGAGTAAATGGGCATTCCAGTAGCTGCTATCTCCTCTGTTTCTCTCACTTTATGCGTTATCATAAAAGCAGGAAATATGAATAAATTAAATTTAAAAACTTACTCCACAAAGATTTTTATCAGCGTACAAATTTGCATAGCATTTTTTTAACGAATAAAAAAATAATCTTAACTTTCCTTTCCATCTCTTTTCGCTTTATTTCTTTCTTTCAACCAACAGTTTGAATAATTTCTACTCATAATTTAAAGCTTGCTATAAAACTGGGAACAGTTTTTCTCTATTCTTGTCAGATATTACAAAACTTTATATATATATATTATTATTATTTTTTATGGTCATTCTTTTATGCAATAGATTACATGTTGTATCTGTGTTTACATTTTGTCTCTCTACTTTATATTCAAACATAAAACGGTGTTTTATGTAATGTTTCCAATATATTACATTTAGTTTTTTTAATATTATTTGCTTTTTTTTATAATTTCATTTTATTTATTTAGGTTTTTAAGAGTAGTTAATTACTTCAGAATAATAAACGAAGAAATAAAAATATTTATTTTTTAATATTACTTCATTCACTTATTATTTTAATATTGTTGAAAATTCGTATTTTATTTATGAATTTAATTTTTCTTTTATTAAAAAAAAATAATAAAATAAAACTTAATAAAACCTAACTTTTGCTTCCTCATAATTTTCATATAACTTACTTATTACTTCATAAAAAAAAATTTATCAAATTTATACTAAGTTCGTAAAATAAAAAATGGTTTATCTGAATTATCACGTTGAAGACATTTGAAAGTTATTATATTAAAAATAAATAATAGGAGTAATTCTTTAGTTTCTTAAAGTGTTTATTTATTTATTTATTTAATAGGGTACTTATTTTATTACAAACGAATATGGGTATAATTTAAAACATGTTTTATAAGACGTAAGTACCTCTAATTACAGTAATATTTTAATCATTAGAGGTGGTTGTCTGATTACTGAAGAGTATTTTGAGCTTCGGTTTGAGTCGAATTGTTTTTATTGCAATGTGGTCCCTCCTTCATCCTTTCTAACCACTCATACTTTTCTCTTATCTTTTATCCTTTCATTGGTGTAAGTTATATTGTCTTCGTGGTCAACATTGAGGATTTTCAGATATTTAAAAAGAGTTAAGCCCCCGCATTTGTAATATTTTCTTTATTCCGATCTAATGGGATCCGTCTGTAGATCGATTCAGGCACTTTTCTTTGTCAGTTGGCTGAAAAATAATACTTAGGGATTATTAAGAGTATTAATCGTGTAAAGCCCGGATTTCTAATGTCTTCTAAAATATATAACTATAAAACAGATTAAAATGGAGAGTATTATACTGAATTAGATGGAATTGAGTGTTTTAATTTAATAATTACAAAGGACTCTCTGTTTTAAGTTGTTATTGACTTTCTTTACTCGGTCAGAAAATATTTTCCAAAAGAAAATCAAAGAAATGAAAATAAAGTCAATTAAAAAACAGACTTTATTAGGTCAGTAATTTTATTAAGTATTTTTCTAACTCTAGCAAACAAAATTCAGTTACTGAAACCTTTATTGATTTAAATTAAGCTGTCGTTAAGTCCTCGTAAAAATTTAATATACATATTTTATTTAATACACATAAAATATGTCTATTTAATATAGAATTATCTGGTTTTTTAAATTTATCAGAATTCCCAGTTTTTAGGTGGGAAACCGCCTAAAAAATGTTTAAACCTTTAAATTTTTATGTTTTTAAATCATCAATATAAATTGATGATTTTATTGTTTTTTATTTTGCTTCATTTGTGGGAAAATAACATTTTCTGACTATTTAATGACGTTTTAATCACTTTTATCACAGCGAGCAGTACCTGGGGGAAGCCAGTTACGTCTATAACTTAAATCAGTATTATTACTACGTGCTACTTTTTTCCCAGCATTTATTTTGACATATAATGAAAGTAGAATAAAAAATGTATTTTTAATTTTAAATCATAATTGAGTGTGTCTGCGTGTGCGTGCCGATGTGTTTTAAGTTGTCGGAGGGATATAACTTAACTTGATATGGTCTGCTAATTGTAGCTGTAATTTAAGTTGTAATAGCTAGGGCCCTGTAATTGTAGTCACGTAATTGCACTTGAGCGAAGGCTCATTATTAAACATTTAATAAAAATAACATGCTTTTAACTTCGCACTCGCTAGCCAACTTATTTAAATTTTATAACCGTTGTTATCTTTTAGTTATAATGTACCTATTTGGACAATAAACTGTATGTGTTTGTGTGTTTTAACTATAAACTATTCTGTAAGCTGTAATCTCACAGCCATTAAATAAATTGAATGTTTAAATTATCTTATTATAATGCATTATAATTATATGCTCTTATTTTTACGAGGACTGAGATGTATTTTACATAATGAATGATAGTTATTTTGCAAAACTAAAGTGTTATTTTTCTTCTTTATTTCATGAAATAAAATTGTAAATAAATTTTTCTCAAGCTGCGCGTACACGGATTCTTTACCTTATCAACTTGTAAAAATATCTTTTGACTCAATATAAGATATACAGTTGGTTACACTGTTACACAGATAATAAGTAAATAAATATGATCACAATCACTTGCAGAGAGGCTTCCATCGAAGCTCCTCAAAAATTATATATTAATATACCTACATAGAACATTTATTCTAAGTATACACGTAAGGTTAGATCAGAGAACAGTGCTATTCGTAGTTCAACATAAAATAAAAACAATCATAAGAATTCATAAACGAAATAAAATATGGAAATAAAACTATAATTTGTAATAACTAAATTTGAACGTAATGAAGTAATGAAGTGATTGTTAACATTATATTGATGCAATTCCATCTCACATCACATAAAGTCAACAAGGTTCAACATATGATGTCATTTTAGCTTTCTAATGTCTTTACTGTTGTCTAGAAGATTAATACCTACATAGTTCGCGAAGTTTCAGCGAACTATGTAGGTATTACATAGTTCGCTGTAACTATGTATTTGCGCAACTATGTATTATTTTTTCGCGAATCTTCAAAAGCTCAGAAGACACCTATTGATAGGGCGAGTCAGACACCCCCAAAAATATCATTGGAGACTGCAAGTTTGAGTGCAAGGTTGTAATGAATCAAGTTTGGATTCATTACAACCATGTTAGCCGCTCCATCTAGTTCGGCATTACTTGATGCCGGCCACAGAACATCACCGATATCTGAAAGAAAGAAGATACCATGTTCCAGGCCTCAGACATCCTGTCATCAGAGGTGAGGGTCATAAGGAGGATAGAAAAAAGATATAAATACAAGAAAGGATGAAATCTAAGCGATAAACAAAGGTGATATTTTTAGGAATGAAGATTTCCAGATTTTACTTATATTTGTATTACCAAGAATGATTTAGTATTCTTTAGTATTTAATATCAAACTGTGAAAGTATTTGGCTCTATTGTTTTTATTTTTGGTTTTTTGTTTTTTTTTTAAGAAAAAGTAAATATTCCAAATTCCAGAGATTCACCGCTTTCGCTCAGTAGTTACCTCTTTATGTTGTTTCTGTTTTACCCTTTTCTTATTTGTACCTAGGCACATGTTTTTCATCTTTATGTTGTAAGGAATCAGCTCATTTACGGTAGCATCCTAATCATATTTTAATTATGCATATACGAATTTTTTGCTGCACTTCATTTAAACTGAATTAATTTGAACGTGAGATACGATCCTGCAATTATTTAATAAAGTCGGTACTTACACAATTGAGGAAATATTACTTTTTATTAACATCAAATATTTATACAATCATTAATTATTAGGATAGAGTGAAAGTTTCTTTATTACTCGTATCTTTCTGAGTTGCTGATTAAAAAATGTTCAGATTTCTGATGTGTCATAAATAAAAGTTAATAATAATTAGACTTTTCCGTTTAACTCCGGTATACTGAATACAAATCAGTATACCGGATAATAAACAAAGAAACCTAACAAAGAATAAAAAGGAAAAAATGTTGCTAACAAAGAAAGAATAAAAACATTAAGAGAAGATGATAAATATAAAGAGGAAGAAAGTGTTAAAACAAAAGAAAGATAAAAAGATTAAGAAAAGAAGATGAAATAAAGGGACAGAAAATTTAAAAACTAGAGAACCTGTAAGTAAATTAAGGTCAAAATTATATCAAACGAACGAGGGGGTAAATGATTGGCAACAGAAAACAAACAAACGAAATGATGATTGGAATCGAATTGAATTAAGGAGAATAGTGTTCGACAATGTCAGAGGAGTAATGAACTAAAAGATAAGAATTTTATGCAGTTTATATTTAATAAACTGCATAAAAGGCATGTATATATTTATATAAATATAATATGTATATAATAAATATAATATGTTTATATTTAATAAACTGCATAATTATCGGGCATGTATGGCTCAGTGAATATATTCTTGTGAGAGTCTATTTTTTGGTCGCCCTGTAGTTAACTTTAATGTAGATAAAATTATACAGAAATTCCAGAATAATTAAATAAAATTAGAGAGAAAATAAAATAGAAAATTAAAAAATAATGGGATTACAAATTTATAATTTTCAATTAATATTAAATAATCAGATGTTTCACCAGATCTATTACACATATGTAATAATGCCTATTAAATTACAAATACACATTTTTAAAAGTACATAAAATTTTATTTCGCTAATAACTTATCATATTGTTTCATACTTCATTATTAAATTATTATTTATTGTAAAAGGTTTTACAATCAAGAGTTAATAATTATTAATAAATCAATATGTTTAAATTAAAAAAAAAAATGTAAAAAAAGTAAATAAAGGGAGATGTTCTTGATTTGAACCCAAGTGCCAAATACCACTTATGATGATGATGATATACTGTTGAAAAGTTTTCAGTGACGGCTAAAAGTGCAGTTAAGAAAAATTCCAAAATTCAGATGTTTGGAGGCTTTTATGAACATTTCGGTTCAGTCGATTGCAATCAAAAAAGGAACTGCACAACTAGATGTTACAAGTCCTAAATTCAAAATTTCAACATTCTACTGCTAATCGTTTTTTAGTTATGCAAGATACGTACTAGACATCAGGCAAGATATGTAGACATCACGCTGAAACTAGTCAAAATGGACTCAGGGATGGTCAAAATGAATATTTCCGTTGAAATCTGAAAACCGAAACTTTTCTCGATCACAATACTAATACGAAGAAAGTAAAAATGTAATTCCACAACCTAGGAATCCTTAACTTATATTTAGTAAACGGTCAGGATCGACTATTTACTTCGTTTCTCTGGAAATTATTTCTTATATATCTATTTACATAGGTAACTCATCAACGCGTTTCAAACAGTTCTTTATCGTGCGGTGTAGCGAATTTTTTTTTGAAATTTTCGTATTTTATGTAAAAATTAAAATACACGTATTTTACAATAAATCGAACTTGAATATCACTAACTGATTTCTAAAACACACCGCAAATATAAGTAAAACTTTGTGTGAAGTGAAGTAAAATATTACTTTAAATTATTTTATTTTTCAATAATTAAATTATTTTTTAAATTTCTGTGTTTTTTGTTTTTTTTTTTTTAATAGACCTACAATATTATAAACAAGCACCATTGTAAATTAAATCTTAATATTAAGCTGACTTAAGATTATTGTAAAACTTTTATTTCTTTTTTTTTTAACTAACGTATTTTAATTACTTAAATTAAAATATTAGAAGTTAAAATAAAAATAAAAAAAACATTTAAAATCTTTATTCTTTTAACTGTATTATTATGTTTCTTAAATGTGTTTTATTTACATTTTTTTTTTTTTTTTGAAATAAATGAAGATAAAAATACTCGAAATTTTCAATATGATTTTGACACTTATTTTCATTTGGTTAGCCCTTTCATAGTTTTAATTGTTAGTATTTTCATAAATTAATAAATATTAAAATTCTAATATTTATCTACTAATTTACTAATAATCAACTAATATTTAGCTTACTATCTATTATTAGTATTCTCGTAAATGTAGTAGAAATAATGAAGATGGACCACTGAATATAAAAATAAGAAGAGAAAAGATTATCGAGGTAGAAGAATTTTAGTATTTGGGAAGTACAATTACTAAAGCTGGACGAAGCAGAAGCGATATAAAATGCCGAAATAGCACAGGTGAAACGAGCTTTCAGTCAGAAATATAATTTGCTTATATAAAAAATTAATTTAAACGTCAGGAAAACATTTCTGAAAATATATATTTGGAGCGTAGCTTTATATGGAAGTGAAACTCGGACGATCGGAGTACCTGAGAAGAAACGATTAGAACCTTTTGAAATGTAGTGTTACAGGAAAATGTTAAAAATCAGATGGGTGGATAAAGTTATAAATGAAGAGGTGTTTCGGTAAATCGATGAAAAAAGAAGTATATAAAACAATATAGTTAAAAGAAGAGACAGGCGTACAGGCCACAAATTAAGGCATCCTGGAATAGCTGCTTTGATATTGGAGGGAGAAGTAGATGGGAAAAATTGTGCAGGCAGGCAACGGTTGGAATATGTAAAACAAATTTTAGGGATATAGGATGTAGGAGATATACCGAAATGAAACCACTGGCACTAGATAGGGAATCTTACCAGCTGCATCAAACCAGTCAAATGACTGAAGACAAAAAAATAATAATAAAAATTTTCGATGAAAGTGTTCGAAATACTCGATTCCTTATACGCTATCAATAAAGATGAATTAACTTTATAACTAATCTTGGGATTTATAATTATACAAATCATTTTAGGTATGACCTTTTTTTACATATTTAACAAAACTCTCATTTTTGGCTGCAGTTAGAATCTTCATTGAAAGACTGTCTTTATACCGTTAACGATTTTATCATTCAGTCCAGTGGCAATAAATTTTCTCCTGTACTGGAAAAGGAAACACAGATAAACTTTTCATGTTGAATTAAAAAAAAAAAAAAAAAATGTATGTATAGTGTATCAAAACTGCACGGCAATCTCTCGGAAACGGATTCTATATCTAAAAATAAGAAAAAAGTTTCCAATAAA
>JAAAKQ030106059.1:0-14221 GCA_010016005.3 Zanna intricata
ATGGATTTGAATACTAGATCGTGGATACCGGAGTTCTTTGGTGGTTGGGTTTCAATTAACCACACTTCTCAGGAGTGTTCGACCTGAGAACACTTCATTCGCATTCATACACATCATCCTCTGAAGTAATACCTTACCGGTAGTTCCGGAGGCTAAACAGATAAAGAGAGAGAGATAGAAATACTATGTGTATAAAGAAATCGCAATACACGGTTAATATTAGATTTAAAAACATTTATACCAATATTATATTCATCTTTAATATTTAATTTCTTAGTAACGGTAATTAGCCAAGTTTTTTGTTTTATTTAAATCATTTTTTTTTTTTTTTACTGGGTATAGGTTCTCAGTCAAAACAAAGCAGTTGGTATTAGAATTCTGTATGGGTGATTCAGTTTAATGTAATGATTACATCATCGATGTGAAACCTTCGACGCACAGGCTATTTTTACAACCGTCATTCCGGACAAACTGGTGCGCGTGGTTCATTGATGAATACGTTATTTGTTTCTCTTCATATGTAGCCGAACTGTGGAAGGTTTCGGGTGGCAAATTGAGTATTCTCGAGAGGGAATTGTTTAGTGAATTTATATATTCGTATTTATTTAAAACACCTATTTATATATGAGTGGCAAAATACAAGGGAATAAAAAAAAATAGCATTTTTAAATAGCTTCTTGTATTTACTGATTCCCTTATTGTAGTAAATAACGCAGTCTGAAGTTCTGTAGCTTTGCGTATAAATACGCAAATGTCCTCACGGTGGGCTGTTTCGTTATGCAAACAGTCCTGTATTCGTATTTTATCAATATATGTATTTATTTCTTGTCGCTTAAAAATAAATTTTATTTTTAGTAAATTATTAAATGAATGATCATTAAGATATACTGTCATTTTCTTTTCTCCTGTCCGTAATACGTTCTTTCATTTTTGTAAAGTGATAATTATTAAGTTAAGTTGAGAATTTTATGGTAAAATGTTGATAAATGATTTTAAGCATATAAGTCTATAATAAACTTTTTGAATGTTTATCGGTTTAACGGTTGTTATTAAACTTTTTTTAATATACTTTTCTTTCTTCTCATATTCTTATCCCTCACATTGTCATATTAATTAATCACGTGGATCGCTGTTATTAATTCACACAGCAATCTTCGTTCTGTTTGTGTTAATGAATGTGATTTAAATAATAATTTTTTTTTGTGTAATAAAAATCACTAAGATAAGAAAAAAATTCGAAGGTCTTTCCGGTTTAAAAAAAAAAAAATGTGTTTGGATAAGAAAAAGAAATATTGTAAACAAACAATATAAAAACACGAGACTAGTGTGCGATAGTGAAAATTGTATAAATCGAATGATGTGTGGCAGTGTGGTAAAAATGATAAAAATATCATTTCTATCACACATTTGTTCATAAAAATAAGTTCAAAAGTTGTCTCGGCAGTGTGTGTCGCCCGTATTTTTTTACTGGATAAAATAATAATAATACGGTAATAATAATAACAAAAATAAGTAAATAAAAAAAAAGTTCCCCGGAATTATTTATAAATTATTGCTGTTATTGTATGCGAAAATTCTGTTCTTGCTTTAATTATTGTTTTATAATTTTTAAAATTTGCAAATAATGAAAATTCTTTTGCATTTTCATTCCGCTTACTTATATTCATAAAATTATTATACGCGTGCGTTCTGAGCGGACATTAAAGAAACTACAGTGTTTATTTGTTTGTTTAAAGTAATTACTTGCACATAAAAGAATTTTTTTTTTTAAAGCAAATCAAAGAACTTTCTGTTTATTTTTATTGCGATATTTAAAAAGAGTAGTTAGTATAAATATTAAAGCAGCAATATTTATTTCTGTAGTATACGTCACGTTGTCACGTTTCCATAGCAACGAATAATTTAGATTCTTTAGATGTGCACCCTTAACGAATTTAATATTACATTTATTTTTCCTTTGGGCAAAAAATAGCATAATAATTGTAAAAATTATTTTACTCTTTTGTGTAATCAGCTGTTATTGTGATTATTTAAAATAAGGTTCTTTTTTTCTTGCATACGGAATTGAATGTGTTTGTGTATATATATATATATATATATATGTTTTGACCGCAAATATTTAATTGATACAAAAATGTGTTCATTATGACAATATTAAAAAAAAAAAGTAAAATAATATTTCCAATTCTTTGCCGCTGTTACTTACAAATAATAATAAAAAATTCGGAGGAAAAATTATATATATGTTTTTTTGTTAATGTTGGTCATATTTATTTAAAAATTAACTTTTCGGAATTATTTTCAATCAATGTTAGCGGGAAACTGAAAGAATTTAAGATCATGTTCCTTATTTTAGGTTATTAAGGCCTTCCTCCGAATAGATCTTTAATGGATTAACTAACGTTGTACAAAACCTGCGCGCAATAATCACGAAATGACAATAGTTGTAATGCAGCCCGGAAACATGGCACATGATGTTCTACACTTCTTGTATTGTTCGTATAAAAAAATCTTCTCATCTTTTTGGGTTGCTAGGGATTATTATGGTTTTGTAGCTAATACATCCTTGTAGAAAATATAAAACATGATATAAATTATGTTATAACGCTATGTATGATTAATGTAATTTGCGATGTTTTTCTTAACTGTAGATCCCGTTCATTTTATGTTGAATATTTCATTAATGAAACGAAATGGTAATTAAAGTATGAAAAGGAACTGATTGTGAAAGGTTTATCCAATGTCAAACATAATTTTATTACCTTAACAATATATTAACCGCTGCTTTTATGTGCGATGGACGGTTACGATCGATAACTATTGTAAATACGAAACAATTTTTACGATAAATACGAGGGTGAGTTAAAAATTATCTACTTTTTAACTTACTTAGCTTACTATAATTAATTTACATAAAGGTAAGGGTTCAACGTGTGCATAGTTTTTCTACAATCCCCTCCCTTATCAAAGAGCTTGGTTCCGTGGTCCATAAGCTTGCGTATTTCTTCCTAGAAGGTTTACGATTGGTCGCGAAGTCACTTTTGCGCCGCTTTCTGCACGCCTAAATCTGTGGAAAATCGACGACCTCGCAAAGGATTCTTAATTTGCCTAAACAAATTAAAGTCGGAGAGAGCAAGATATGGGCTGTAGGAAGGGTGTTCCTCAAAATGCAACTTGACGGTTTGAACGGTGTTGCGAGCAGTGTGCCTGCGGGCGTTTTGACAATAGACTTTACGGAATCCGAGCTCGTCGTGGATGATCTGTTTGGCAGAACCATGACTGATGTTTTAAGAAAACGCTACCTCATTGATGGTAGTTCGCTTGTTCGCCAGAACCATCTTTCGAGCTTGCTGAAACTTGCCGTCCGTGATGGAGGTTGACGGGCTTCCTGCTCCCTCTTCGTGCGTCACACTTGTCCGGCCACTTTTAAACTTCACGAATAAAACTCCTTTACATGATAAAGCACTGTCCCCGTATTGTGATTAATGTCTACCGTGAATTTCAGCCTCTCCGACCGGAGAGAACCGATCACTGCTAGTTGTTACTCCTTCATGCAAATTGTCAGCGGAGCAGACATGTCTACAGTGTAATAGCCGGAAAGCAGATGGCGCGATTTGGATCAAATTTTGCAACGTGACCGGAGTTATAACAGTTCTAAGCACGCATGCACAATCTTGATGGCGGAAGTGTGGATTATTTTTGACACGCTCTCATAAAATTCATAGCGGTAAATTTTTTCGTACATATGGGGTACGTGATTAAACTACAAAAACACAGTTATCTAAAAAAAACGAAGATATGAGTATTTGGTTTGAGAAAAACACTCTGATTTATAATAGTAAGAAAACGATCTACGAGGCAAATGGGAATAGAGTGAAGTATCTAACTCACAGCCTCTGGAAAACTTGGAAAACTAGTAATGGTATCTGATATCAGGAATATAAGGGATACACGTAGTGATGGTTCTGTCATGTAAATTTCCCCTCCATCTCTCTCCGCTATAAACCATAAAAATTTACAACCGTTGTTTTGAAAGGAAGGTTTTATGAAATATCTTTCTATATATATATATATATATATATGTTCTGCGCAATAGCATTATTACAGAATAAAAGATTAGAAAATGGTCTGTGTCTTATTTGTATAAAACAACCTAACAAAGTGACAAAAGGCGAGTTAAAATACTATTGACTTACTGACTTACTTTGTTTGGCCAGTAACTAGTATGTTCTTAAGTAACACCTTACGTAAAAATATAAATTCATTTCTAGTGCAATATAGTGACGTGCTGAAAAAAAGACAAAAAAAAAATAGCCCAAAAATAGCCTTGCTGGAAATATAATTCAACTGATGTAAAAGGAAAAACATTGAACCCCCTCGCTTACCCACTTCACTAAAACTATTTCTTTTTAAAAGTGTCAAGCTTAATACCGCCTATTGTTCAAGATGTTTGCTTCGCTCAAGTCATTTATTCTCCAGAAATCCACTTTCGAAAGAACATTTCAGGTCGTCATCGATATTGTTAGTCAAGTACGTTTTTTGGTACATCAACGTACCTAGTATAATTTCCCCACTCGTCCGATGGATATTCTTTTCATTTGATAAAAATATGCAAATTTCGTTATTTTACGGTCGTGTTATCATATGTCATCATAACCCGTATAAAGTATTTTATACTTTTCCTTAAATTTTTGGTATTGTAAAAATTACAACTTGGTTATCTACTTTTCTCTTGTCTTTGATCTTACAATATCTTACCTAAATTTTGTAAAAAATTCATGTATAAATACATTGTAGAAAGTTGTAGAAAATGCATGAATAAATATTTAAAGTTATTTAATCTAGATTGTACCAAGTAGACAAATTAGTGCTCAAATAGTTAACAGATTACGTAAAGTAATCTATTGACATTTAGTGTTTCCCACCTTCTTTTTTTTAAAAAAAGAAAATAATAAAATTCTTTATTAAATTGATGATTCTCAGTACTTTTTAAGTTTCAAATTCTGTTGATATATCTTGTATGCTTTGATTACCAACTATTCAGATAATCTACTTTAATTTCTGCTGAAGCCTAAACACTTAGCTGCAAATGAGATATGAATTCTTCAAAGTTGCAAATAATTGACAGTTAATGAGTAATTGATGTAGGTCAAACCGTCTTCTCTGTGTGGGTAAAATCTTGCTGATCGTATTAGGGCTGATAAATCTTTTCTTTTTTTTTTAAGCTGCTGATTCATTGAAACTGTAGTATTCACTTTTACTAAGCTGTTCAAAAAGTGACACAACATTATGGGAAAATGAGGAAATTACAATAGTTGTTGAAAATGGACTCCATTATGCGATTCACATAATTGAATATGATGTTGCATGCTCTTAAAACATATAACATTTGTTGAGGAATTGCAGTGTCACATCGTAAAATTTCATTCTGCAATTCAGGAATGGTGTGAGGATGAGTTTTGTAAGCAACATCCTTAACGTATCTCCATAAGAAAATGTCAGGAGGGGATAAATCAGGAGATCAAGGGGGCCACAACCCCTTTGAAATCACTTGTTTCTGAAAACACGGACCCAAGAAAGTCATAGTGTTTTGGCTGTATTGAGCTGTAGCATTGTATTGTTGAAACCTTTTGGTTGCATCTGCCACATTCCCTGCCTCTTGGAAATTGTTGTACAGCCCCTTGATGGAGGACTTGTTTGGTGCATCCACACCATACTTTTCTGTGAGAGCATTCTGGGCTTGGGCATAACTTTCACATCTAATTGATTTGGAGATAACGAATATTCTCTGCTGCATTGTATAACCCATTTTTCCTCTATTGAACCAGCAACAAAAAAGGAAACATTCTTCCATAAGGTGTCATCACTTTTTGATCCCTCTTAGTTTTTTTACAGGCAGATATTCATACCTGACGGTAAATGAATCAGTGGTTTCAATTACCAGATTATGTGTTAATTTTTTTTTATTATTAATATATTTTTATTAAAATTTCTTTACTTCTAAAATGAAAATGGTCATGAAATGTATCAACAAATTTTTTTTTGAAGAAAAAAAAAACAAGCACTTTATTTATTCATCAACTAAATAATGGGAGGATTTTTTTTTTTTGTTTAACCTCTGGAACCACCGTTAGGTTATATCTTCAGAGGGTGAGATGAACGAATTATAGCGTGTGTGAAAAACGCCATGCCTGACCGGGATTCGAACCCGGGACCTCTGGATGAAAGGCTGAGATGCTACCATTAATGGGAGGAGATTGAGCCATTATTTTCTTTTATTCATCCTGGGTTTTGTGATTTCTCAACATTTGCTGAATTAAATGGTACGAACCATCAGCATATATTCATTAAAGAGCAGAAAGTATTCTGTATGTATTTTTCAAATGCCTGGAACTAATCCCTTCATTTTATTTGAGTGTTTTTGGATATTTCTTTTTAAAATAAACCCCGCTCATCTACATTATATACTTATAAAGAGATAAGATCTTTTCTCACTGTGTGGTGTTAAGTTTAGTTTGAAAGAATTCAATATTTTTCCAAACACAGATTAATATTTCACTTAAGATTTTTATATTGTTGGTAGAATGTCTATTTCAGAGTCTGTAAAACTTTCCATTATACAACAGGTAATGCGTATTTCTGAGTGGTGTCTTTCTTAACACTCAGAAACATCCTTTCTGACTGCTGTTTTCAGTTCGGTGTTCTGATTTTAGTTTTTCAAGATCAGGACAGAAGTCCTGACCTTGAAAAACAAAGGAAACCTAATTTGTGTTTTTCATATATTTTTAATATATTTTGATAATATTTTTTCTAATTTATCCAAAGATAATTTTTTGATGTTCTGCTGACTTTTTATAACTGTGTTTTCTGTTTCTATTGCTTCTATAACTATGACTCACCAGTGGATTTGATGTGGCGTTAGAGAAATTTGGTTCTTTCAAGAGAGTCACTGAAATGTCTCTTAATGATAGACATCTCTACAGTTGCATCAGGGTTTCATTTAATGCTAATCAGTTTCTGGTCATCAAACTCTGATGCTAGTTTAAAAGATCGGATACGGTTACATCTCGTTTTTGATTTTGATTCGAGAGATGAAATACTATATTATATCGGCTTCGCTGTCATTAAGTAAAGGAGATGGGAGGTGGTTAAAATATTGTTGAGTCCCATAGAGTTTTTCTACGTAATGGCTGTGTGAAAATGTTGTCTGATCTGATTACCATAGTTTGGGGTCTGATTACTGAGTATCTTGTAGGTGAATCAAGTGAATCCTTTGCCTTTTCTATTTAAGGAAATAAAGGAGTGTAGCTCAAGAATTTTGTAGTGACCATATAATCATCATCTATAGTAAGAATGCTGTCGATAGGCTGCTGATGCTGTACTCCCACCTTGTGATGAGGATCAGATATAAAGATGATTTGTGTTGGGGGAGGATTTCTATTTCTGTCAGTTTTCATATTAAGATGCTTCACATACTCAATTTGATAGTTTATTGCAATGACTGAGCTCCAAAAAATTAAAAAATCTTTTAATGATACTGATACACATAACATTGCATGCAGCATGATCCTAATGTTTATAAATATTGCTTACTTATTCCTTCTACCCTATAAATAATAATTTTCCTAACATTAAGATTTCCAGTATTAATATTCAGTATCTAAGAAATAAAACTGAAGAAGGGAAGTGCTTCTTTGCAATGAGACGTCAGATTGTATGTGTTTTTCAGAACATTGGTTGATCTGTGTAGAGATCATTTTTCTTCAGGAAATTTGAACCTTAGGGGGAGTTACCTTGTATTCTAGGAAGGAGTGCTGTGTAGTTTAATGCCCTAATTTAAAGCCCTGATTTCAGTGGTAATTAATAGATCTCTTTTAAAACCTTTCCAAATAAGCTGTTGAAAACTTAGTAAATTTTCAAATACACTATAATAAAATGTTTAATCTTAAATTCCTAGACGAATCTAGTTATATGGCAAGTAAGCTTCTTAGTTTGTGTTAGCAGCTTCTTAGTTTGTGTTGGCTACTTCCTAGCCAACTAGAATTATAAGTAACTTCTATTTTTATCGATAGTATTTTTACCAATTTATTCAAAGATAATTTTTTGATGTTCTGCTGACTTTCTGCAATCTTTCAACAGACGTTTGAAATACAGTATATATTTTTAGAAGAATATCAGTATGAAAGTTAAGTTCTCACTGCAGCTTGATGTAGGATGTAACTTTGTAACTGCAACACTTTGAATGTGACTGTAACATGTAACCTTTTATCTCCAGTAAAGTCAAACCGTTTAACTTAGATACGTTTTAATAAAATGCTGTTTGTCATCATTATGGTTATGTATGTTCCCTTCTGAAGTATAATATTTTTATTTCTCAAGGCTTTTTCAGTGTCAGAACAAATTTTCAAGGTATGAAAAAAATTGCTATTATTGTTTAACACTGATAAATATGAATCATGTGGAATAATGTTTAATTTAAAAAAATTGACTGTATGAAACAAGATAAAACAGAACTATTTTCACAAAACACAGGACAGTAGTTCGGTTTACAAAAAAGGTGTGCTTATTGCCTTCATTATCTTATTTCATAATAATAGTTTACCAATCCATTTTTAAAAAATTCCTTCTCATATCCTTAAAATTAAATTTAAAAGATTTCCTTTTATAAAAGAAGTAATGTTGTAGGAATAGTTGCAGTTTTTAAAATAATATATGAAGTTTTATTTATGTATTTAGAATCCTCACATATTTCCTTTACTATTATTTGATATATTTATTTATTTTTTTATATTAATATGGAATACAGCAGACTTTAACTGTTTTAATTGTATATA
Source organism: Zanna intricata (assembly GCA_010016005.3). Classification (NCBI taxonomy): domain Eukaryota; kingdom Metazoa; phylum Arthropoda; class Insecta; order Hemiptera; family Fulgoridae; genus Zanna; species Zanna intricata. The sequence goes on from JAAAKQ030106059.1 coordinate 8,835, forward strand.
TATCCTTTCAAGTAAGTGTTGCTGGAGCTCTTTCTTTCCTTATATTTAAATACCTATTAATTTCATTCTTGACATTATCAATATTATTTATAATTCTGTGCCGGTCTGAATATTTACTTTTATAGAATATCAGTACCTGATTTTTTTTATTACTATTTCAAATAACAATATTAAACTGTTCAATTTCTCTAAAACACTCATTGCATTACGTTAAACATTTTTATTACTCACTACTATGTGTGATTGTTGTTTTAATTTAGGTAGCTATCGATCTATCAAAATAGTCATAAATAAAATGGTACTTACCTTAAATTGATTTATCTCATTAATTATAAGTTGTAAACCATTAATCAAAGTATTAGTGAGATTATAATAATAATAATAATATCAACTTAATTATTTTATTCAAGTGACTATGTAAAATATTTAGTTTTATATATATATATATCTTTTTTTGATAAAGTTGAAGATTCACCCAAAATTTATATTTTGTAGAAGTAATGCCATTGTTTATATATTTCTTTATTAAATAAATTTTTTTTTAAGCTTTGATATTACATATAGTAGTACTTAATTATTTGCTTCTGCTTTTTTAGTGTATTTTTGTTATTTTTAATCTACAATGTTTATCTGTCTTTTCATTTAATGTAATTATAGGTTTAGGTTATTGTAATGAAGCTCTCACATACCGAATTGTACAAAAGTTTTTTACACTGTGGTTGTAAAACTGAAAAGTTGAGTTTTACAGTGTACTTTGTGTTGTGTTTTTATCACATTGATTCCTCATTATGGTGTTTTTAGTTTTATATTGTAAACTTACATCAGTTATAATGTTTACCTCAATGGATATGCAAATGCAACATTACCTTAATAACTGGATAAGATTGTAAAATGCATTACTTACAAACTGATGGTTATGAAACCCCTGGACGCTCAGGGTCAACAATCTTGAAAATAAAATTAATTCAGTTTAGGATGTATTGCTTATGTTTGAATCTATATTTAATGAAGTAATTTCCTTTAGATAGTTTTTTAATTAAATCTATTTGGTGTTTTCATTTGGCTGGGAACTATTCACTTCCATTTTTTGGTTTTATAACTTCAGCAGCTAATTCTTATTAAAAAAAAAAAAAGAGTACTTGTGTATGTGGTAATTGAATTTTATGTTACAGAGAAATACTAGAAGAGCAGAGACAATGTCAAATTTATCACTGCGAATCAGTATTGTCGAAAAGAATGTCATCAAGACGATGCAGTTTGATCCTTCGACATCTGTTTTTGATGCCTGCGGATTGATTCGACAAAAAATTTCAGAAGCAAATCTTGGTCAACGTAAGTAATTTTAAGCAGTTACTTTATAGTTTTTAATCACCTACATGTTTTTCTTACTGTGATGAAATCTCAGAACCAAGAAAAGATTTCATTAATCACATTTTTTATAAAATCATTATTTTTTTTAGGGATGTAGAAAAAAAATATTATTACGTGAAATGAGTTGGGATTTCAATTCCAAAATTTATATTAAGAATCTTTATTTATGTTAAATTCCTTTTGGAAAGGGAAAAATAATTAGGTAATATTATTTGTTCTTCAAAGAGAAACTGGGATAGGTTTGTTGAAATTTATTTACAATATTAAGACTGGCTGTCAGAAAAGATAATGCAGTAATAATTTGGGGGGTTTCAGTGTAAGATATTTGGAAAAATATTAAGCAAGGTATCTAAAGAATTTAATAACCTAATATTACAAGCACATACAAATTTTTTAAATTGCAGTTCATGATTGCATCCAGTTAAAAATGTATAATTTATATAATAAATTTAACAGACAATAAGTCATATAGAAAATAATGAGTATCAAATTATGGGTTCTCGGTATTTTAGAGTATTACAGTTCACAGAATTTTAGAGCTACATATGGCAGATTTAATATATTGCATATTTAAAAATGAGGTTAAAAAACATAAACGAATCACAGATGTAATCAGAGAAAATAGACCTGATTTGAAATATAAATCTATTATCTTCATAATGTTTTAATATAGCTTATCCTGATAGGAAAAGCAAGATAAAAATAGAAATTAATTTTGAAAGATTTACTAAAATTTAGGAGAATAAGTATGGAAAAAGAGAGAATACTTGGTAAAAAGAAAGAAGCTCGTTGAATAAATATATATAAATGTGTAACAGAATAAAAATTGTTTATAAAATATTGCAAAAACAAAAAGTGAAAAAGGAAAAGTTTTGAAAGTTTTAAAAAATTGTTTTACCTAGTAATATTTTAAAATTTGGTTATTAGAAGTAGTATTTCAAGTTAAAGTTATTTTTTTTAAAGATTAGTTTGGACTATTTTTACCTGTTCAGAAACTACTACCGGTTCAAGAAAATCATTTATATTCTGATAATTTTGACTGCATTTGTTCGTATTTTTGGATCAGAAATTATTATTATATTGTAGAACATTTATTATGGAATCTATTTTTTTCCTTTTTTTCACTAGTTCTAAGGATGTTGTAGAGCAACCTTTCTCAACCTAGGGTTTGTGAAATTAGTCTACAACTTTACACATAAACAGTAATGAAATAATTTTATGAGAAAAGTTATCATTTATTACAAGCATTTTACTTACATTTATAAGTATACATGTGAAAAAAATAAATTAAAGAGATAGTTGCACATATTTTTCATTAAAAAGTCTCTCTAATGGTAAATTTATGTTAGAAACACACAAAAGCAAATTTTTTTCAAGTGATAAAAGACAATTCCTTTATTTCTATAGTTTTTAGCACAATCATAGGCAAAAACCCCTTTTCACAGAAGATGTGGTGAAAGAGATTATTATTTCTAATGTTTCTGTATTAATTTTCATATTCACTTAAATGAGCAAGCCAAAATGTATCTAAATCTTCAGATGTAAATTGTAATTTTAATGTTTTATTGGCACATATTTTGATAAACTGGTCATATCTCTACTGGTAATTTAGCAGCTGCAACATTTTCACAAAATGGATTCAGTACCCATTTTGTTTTCAGATATTTTCTGGGAAATACTCTGTCAACTGAATTTAAAAAATTGAGAATGTTATTTCTTAATTTTCTGGTGCGCCCTTCCTTAGTAGTCCCCATCCAGAGATCTGAATGGTGGGACTAGTTTACCTTCGGAATATTTTACCAAGGAAGGCGCCACCGTCTTTGTTACATGAAAATGCAGAGAGCTACATTTTCTTGGAAAAAAAAACAGTTGTAGTTTTCCATTGCTTTTAGCTGTGCACTACTCAGAAGATTGAGTGATGTTGATTTGGCCATTTAAGTCCTCCTGACCTACGCCTTTAACAACTATTAAAAGAGCTGCTGCCCTCTTTCAGGAATCATTCCTTAATCTGGCTCTCAACAGATACATCTCCGATATGGTTGCACCTTTGGTCCAGCTACTTTGTATCACTATTCATTTAAAACTATTTTGTTAGGGACACAGTAATAGTTTTTTCATGAAATATATGTAGGTTTATAGAGAAGTCTTGATATTGATGTTATCAAGAATATGTTAAAGATGTATTCAGTTAAATGGACATTTGAATGACTGATATGCATGTCCTTTTGCCACTGTATCAACTAACATCTGTTGTGTTTATACTGTGAACTAAGTCAGATTCCTGAATTTTAAATTAGTACAGTGGTAAATTTAACACTTTGGTTTAAAGTTCTGAAATTATTATAAAGGCTTGAATTTGTCGGTCAGTAGATGTAGTTATCCAAACAGCTAATATATTACTCAGATATTTAATTAACAGATTCGGGTGCTGAGAAGTGTCGTTAACTTTTCTAACCAAGATGTTTATTATGATAAGGGTTAATATTGGGTGATAAATTAAATAATCACTACATGATGCTATTTTGATCTGTTTTGTTTCTATTGGACTGACTTGTAGGATTATCTGTTGTCTTCATTTCAATAAAAACTTAAATTGTTTCTTTGTTTACAGCAAAAGATTATGGACTATTTTTGGCAGATGAAGATGTGAAGAAAGGAGTTTGGTTAGAACCAGGAAGAAATTTAGATTATTATATTCTTAGAAATGGAGTGAGTTTTATAATTTTTTTCCACTACTTTCTCGCATTTTAGTTAATAATATTAAATTTTTTTCATATTTACTTTATAATTAAGGTTTGGTTTGGATATTTTAAAATCATTACTATGTGTCAGTGTATTGGTTTACACAATTTAGTAAGAAAATATGAAATACTCTTAAATAATACGTATATGGTTAGAAATTGGAAAACTATCTTTTCACCGTTTTTTTTTTTCATTATTATGTACTGATGAGAAGCCACTCTAGGAAACTGCTATTCAGTGTTTCTGCCTAATATTTACCATTTAAAATAAACTGAGTGTTGTTAATATTCTGTAAAATAATTAGTTTTTTTTAGTAGGATTACAACATGTTGTCAGAATAATTGATTTTGATGATTTTTTTATTCTAATAATGATAATTTTACTGGCGGTAATTTTGTAAGATGATTTGATTTAAATGAAAGAGGAATAGCATAGGATTTTCCTGTGACATCTTGCCATGAAGCTTTATTGCATTCTGCTTTTCCTAACCTGCTTTGTAATAGTTCTCTTTTTCAGGACTTGCTTAACCATATTAGGAGATTGTCTTTTCTTGGTGAAATCTAAAGAAGAAGAAGGAATTTAAACTTTTCTTGCCATAGAGGTGCAAACTCTGTAAAGATTCTTTTTTACTTTCTCTTGAATGAGATCTTACAATTTATGCCCTTATCCAGCAGGATTAGGGAAGATCTCAAACTATTTTCCTGAAAAAATCCTGCCAAAATGTTTGGTATTCATATGCAGATAAAAAATTTGATCGATGATATGCTTTGCATTTGCGAGTAGAATGAGAGAAGAGAACAGCAAGAAGAATATATAAGACTAGGTAGGAGATCTGGATAAAATTAGTGTCCAGACATTACTTTTATGGTAAAATGATATATAATATGAGCTAGGTGTAAAGATGCTGAAAGTGTAATAAGTAGAGGATTGATAGAAGGAGGATAAATGGTGATCTATGATTCATTGGTTGATTTATGGATAGAGCCTGGTTGATTTATTCATTGGCCTTGGATAGAGGGAAGAAAATTTAGGCCATTTCTCTTATTTTTAAATAGTTCTCTCTAAAAGGATGTATGTCCAATTACAATTTAATCTTGTGCCTTATTGACACAGGCTGACTGATTCTGATATACCATTACTTAAATTTCATAGAAATTTTCATTTGAGACCATTCAGATCTAACTTAAATCATTATTTTTTTTTTTTTCCACCTCCGGAACCACCGTTAGGTTATATCTTCAGAGGATGAGATGAACGAATTGTAGCGTGTGTGA
>JAAAKQ030106081.1:0-13962 GCA_010016005.3 Zanna intricata
ACAGCCAAATTTCATAAAAAATTATTTCTCCAACGTATCCCAAAATGTGTGTTTATGCAGCGAGTCACATTGTTGAACGAGTTGAAACTAAATGTGTAGGGTCTAATGATTAATCGAAGGTATGTAGTGTGTTTTACTCTGAAAATCAGTGCGTTTCTGACTGAAAAATAGTATGGCTTCAGAAACGAAAAGTCGGTATTTTGCTTAGAACTGTGCAAAAGTCTTTAAATTTTTTTTAGATGATGATACATAAAATAATATTGAGATATAACAAGTAGCAAGTAGTTGACATAATCAATAAATAAGTGAATAATGAAAATCGGATTATCATTACTCCTCCCCCCACAAATGAATAAATGTTTTTTTGTTATATGCTAATTAAAAAACAGTAACTTTCTAAAAGTTTTTATTTTGTTTAGAATTCCATTTATAAATTCCTTATCTCATTTATATAATAAAATTTAATTTAAAAAAAATGATTTAAATTTCATTAAAAATTCTAAAGTACAGAAAAAGGTTTTTACTTAAAAAAAAAAAAAAGAAAAAGGTTATTGTAAATATTCTTTTATATTATAGACAAAATTTTAAAGTAAATTTAAAAAAAAATAATACTACATAAAACCAGTAGAAATCATTTAAAGAAAAAAAATTTCAAAAAGCTCAAAGAAAGTTTGGAAACTAAGTAATTAGATTTTAAACTATACACTTTTTTTTTAAATTGAATTATAAATGTTACTTTAGTAATTAAAGGAATATTTTAATAAAGTTTCTAACTCTTCTTCCCATGAATTTTATCTCATTAATAAAAAAATTTATTAAAATAATACTTAACCAAAACTACTTTAATAAATTTTATTAAAATTATCAAATTTTTTTAATGTTTTAAAACAGTTTTCCTTTGAATATTATTAAATTAACGTAGTGAAATGGTTGATTAAAAAGTTTTGAACTTACTTTTGGAGTAATAAGGGAAAATTCAGTTTTATTTCTAACTTATAAAGTAAACTATGCTGTTAAGCTAGTTTAAATTACTTTACAGTACTTTTACAAAATCTGTATAAAAAAAATCCAACTGAATAGTAGTAAAAAATTATTTGACTAGAATTAAGTTTACAAAAGAAAATCATTTACTAAATATTACTAATTATTTTTAATTATTTATCTTAGCTGAATGAGTAAGTTCTAAAAGAAGTATGTTTTGAAAATTCAGTTTAGAAAATTCTGTTTATTTTGTCTAAATTCATCTTTCCACGTGATCCCTTTTTAAAGGAAGATACTTGTAAATAGCATCAATAAATTATCAATATTTTAATAATCAACTTATAAATTAGCAAATTAACATAGATTAAATATGAGAAAACATCTTATTGGAAAAAAAAGATAAAGTACTATAAAAATGTCTACCGTTTTAACTTGAAATAACTCCATTACTAGTCCTTTCATTGTTAAAGTTGATTATTTCACTACTAGGTTATGACTATCAAAATACATAAACCTGTAACTATTTTATAAGATAGAAACACGGAATATAATACTTATAATTCTAACGTAATAAAATGGTTATATCAGTATTAAAATAAAAATTACATACGCAAAATATAAAATTAAATTTTTTCAAACTTAGTCAATTTTTCTTGTTGACAGTTTATATTAAATAATAAACGACTGCAATTTTTTTTTAAATTCACTATCGTGGTTACTATAATTTTTTTTTATAAACTCTTATTGTAGCTTTCTTCTAAATGAATACCTTATAAAATTTATCAATTACCCAATAAAATTAGATTAGTTTAAATAACATTAATATATAGACAAGGTTCTATCGATAAATTTAAATAATAGCTTATCAAAAATTAGTCATAATACTTTTATAAAAAAAAAATTATACCACATTTCCATTGCAAAGGTTTTTTAATGTGTGTTACCTATATTTAAAAATAAAATATTAACAGATAAAGTAAATGCTGATTGTAAAACTTATGTCATATTTATTTGTAAAATTTTAATATATTTATTATATGCTGACCCCCATAGGGGAAGATATCCTCCATGTGGAAATTTCATTCACCATGCCCCTCCTCAGAACCTAGCCTCTATGGGCTTTACCGGAGGTCATTTTCAAAACTTCGGCAAAAAGCATTTCTCAGCTTTGGTCTTGCTTCAGTCAAAATGTCACCGATGCGAATGTCATGTGTGACATTCCAATCGGTGTACTACTATCATTAAGTACCCTCAAGAAAACAAAAAATTATCTAAACTAAGTTTGAAACAAAAGTGAATAATAAAATTAAGAAAACGAAATCAACCGAAACGTAAGAAAATAGGAAAGTCCAAGCGGCACCCTAGATCCCCCTCAGCAATCTTTTCTTTCGCCAATTAATTTAAAAATTCGGCTCGGTTTCGCCAATTAACACGGATATCTAACGCCGACCCGATAATATCAAGCCGAAAAATAGTCTCCGTGTTTATCAATTCGTACGTGGAGCAAAACATGAAAAACATCATCCAACTGTCTGCATTGCGGACATATTCCTGAGTCCACCAGAACCGAACCTCTTCAGCCTGTCCCTACAAGCGCCGTGATATTGCGCCAGAAAGATATTGCATCACGTACTTGTTCGGATTTATTCAATAGGCGCCCTGTAAATTAACAACGTTAATATCAAGAGGCGCCCTGTAATTTAGACCATCCATATAACTTCTGCCCACTACCTCATTCCATCTGCCTGCCACAAAGCATTGCCATGGTGTTCAATTTCCCGAATTCTTTCACAGGTTAACTCACCTAACTTCTTGGCAACATAATGCTGTTGCCTCTCTAACGCAAGCAATCTATCGGTTTCACGCTAACAATTACTAAGATTGCCTCCCAGGAATGTAATTTTTATTATAATAATACATGAAGTTACTTTTTATGAGAATGAAACTTATTACAGTGCGAATGGGTGTTAGTATTCAAATAGTCATAAACATTTTATTAACAATAATTTCTACAGTGTTGTGTCGGAAAATTTATGCTAGATAAAGTAGTTTAGGATGGAAAAATAAGAGCAGATTTGAGAATGGACCTTGTGATTCGAAGAAGTATAGAAAAATTACAGAGAACTTTAAGTGTAAAAATACAAGGACCTATGTATGCCAGAAAATTACTGAACAGCTGATTAATGAGGAGGAGCTGTTTTAATGGTATAGGAAATCGGGTAAAAAGAATGATTAGAATGGCGTTTAATAAGGATTTAATTATAATAATTCAAGTTTTCGTCGTATAAATGTAGATAAAGAGCAAAACGAAATAATTTTTTCTAGTAATTATTTTTTTTTTATATATTTTTTTAAATTAAATTAATTTTTTTTCAAATTAATTGTAAAGAAAATCTTGAAGCTTTTCAATTTATATGTATAATCTAAAATGTAAACCATATCCTGTTTAATTTAGATTACTTTCTACAAATAAAATTTATTCATCTGTCAGTCGATATAAATCTTAAGATGTCTAGATTTATATTCTAAGTAACATGTAATTATAAATATACATCCTATATTGAATTAGATCCCTCTTTATTGTATTCCGTTGTAACATAATGAAATTATTATATTAAAATAAATCATAGAATAAATTGCTCCGGCAGTTAATTGAACTGACATAGTCAGATTAACTATGAAACAATGATATCATGGAGCAGGTTCATCACATTAGCTCCTTCTCGTAGTGTTATATCACAGCATCTTATCCAAAAAGTTATGAAATTATTCTTTTGATAGTAATTAAACGTGAGGATGTTTTATAGGCAAACCTACAGTAGAGAACTTAAAAGAGTTTATCTCCCAAGGATTTTTAGGTTTTGGTCATTATTGAAACCTGTGTAATGTTGCTTATTTTCAAGGATATCTTTTAGAGATCACACAATATTAATGAGAGGCATAAGAAATATTTAAGAGGCTGTACCCCGATCATAATTGAAAATCTACTTTTGGACAGCTAATTAACGTTCAGACTATACGAAATATGTTAATTATAGTAGAAGTATTTTCTATTCAATTTACTATATGAAGTGAATGAAACGTATTCTTTATAGCTTCAAAACTAAACTAAAACACAATTTAAATGAATAAAAAATCTTACGCAGTCTGCGCAAGAAGACCGACTTTTTGATTCCGAAGTTCTCACTATTTTTCAGCAGAAACGCACTATTTTTCAGAGTAATAAAACATCAAAAACGTTCGATTAATGAGTAGACCCAAGTATCAAGTTTAAACTCATTCACCACTGTGACTCACTGTGTATGAGAATGCACCAATTTAAAATCAACATAATAAAAAAGATATATTATTGTTTTAATGGAAGAGCGAACATCAACAGCCCGGTGGAAATTGGTAGCCTATGAAAAGAAAAATTTTATCTTTATAATAGTAATTTTTTATTAGGTTTAATAAATAAAAAAAAAAGAAGCCAAACGCTGACTTATTTTGTATTAGGTATATTTACGTTATAATAAAAAATTACGTAACGAAATAATATATTGTAAGAACATTATTAATGATTTCATTTTACAATAATGATTCATGAGAAAATTTGATACCTAAGTGTAGAACTCAACTCAATATCATAAATTAAAAATAGATTTTATAAATTGTGGCAGGTCAGTTAGTATATTGGATTGAGTATTATTTTATGTATATATAAATGTTTATTATTGAATTTAAATGAAAATAGCTTTTATAAACCAGATGGCACAGGAAAGAAAACAAAGATGTTTTATAAAAAAAAGTATTTACATATTACTAGATTTTTATCTTAGTGTACATTATTTGTTGATGTCAAAAACATATGATAATAAACCTTAACAAACATAAAGTCTATGTAATTTTATTTGCTTTAAACGTTATTTTATGACAATTTTTTCGACTTGTCCAGTTTATTTCTTTTAAAGTTGTATTATATTCATGTAAAATGACTGAAAAATACATTTTCATTTATTTATTTTTAACAACTGTTCGATTGGTTCTAACAGTTAATATTTTTTATTTTTATTAAATTAATAATAATTATGATAATAATAGTTTTACCTTCGCATTCATATCTATCTGTTGATAGTTAAGTTTTTAACTTCATCAGTATAATTTAATACTAACGATTTAGATTCTAATGACATTAAATTAAATTTTTATTCAAAATAAGATAGGTCTTTAAAATTTTACTATTTTTAAATTTTAATTCAAGAAATTTTTTAAATGTTAAAATTTACAATAATTGTAACAGATATTGAAATACTTTAATCCAAATATATACTATAAATATTTATTAATTCATCAATTATATACAATGAAATACTAGATTACTAATGTAAAAATTGGATGAGTAAAATACTCTTCTAAGTAAAATATATATTTTTAAAATAAATTTTAAAAAAATACAGAAAGAAAGAGCAGAAAAATAAATTTAATATTTCAATTTTAAATTATGTAGAGATTTTTTCTCTATTTCCAATTATCTGTTTTAAATATGTCTCCTTATTCGATGAAGTAACAAGAGATAAATATTAAAAGTAATAAAAAACCACTCCCGAAAAAAATATTGCTGACAACTTTCCTTTTTTTGTTCCGTTTTGGTTCCATCATGATTTTGAATACTAGCAGATACTCCTTGAAAGTTTGAAAATCAGAAGATTGTTTGCGAAAATTTAACATTTCCGAATAACCGTTATCTGTTATATTTAGAGTGTACCTGATGTATGCAAAAGTTAGCTTTCAACTTAATAAAAAATACACCATTTGAATTTTGAAAATCCAAAGATTTTTTGCAGAGAAATTACATGAGCAACCCATCGCACGTGCCAAAACAGCGCCCACAGGAACACCTCGTTTTTGTTATTTGTTGGTGATGATTGGTCTAGCCTCACACGATATATTTGGATCACCTTACCAATTTAGTTTTACACTCAGTCACTCACGGTAATCCCATTATTGCTAAATATAAATTTTTATTACAGAATTTTTAAAAGTTTGTTTAATATTAGTTTATTTTGTTTAACATAAATATAATACTATTTTTTTTCTAATATTACTCATTAAATTAAATAAAATCATTCGGTTCACACCCAGCTCATACAGTGAATAATTCACTATTCACAGTTCATTAATTCAGTCATTAAAGTTTGTTCTTCAACCGGAAAATCTCGATTACACACACACACATATATATATATATACATACATATTTATACAACCTATGATACTACCGGTAACGTAAGGATTCCAACATGACACCATACATCTAAATCGGTTCGGCCATTCCATTCTTATATATTTACAAACATACACCCTAAATACATCACATTCCTTTTTGGGCAGTTTGTAACAAAAAAAAGAACATTGCTATATTTCAGTTAACTAGGAAATGTTATACTATTCTTTATTTCGTAAAACATTGTGAGGAATCGATTAATTTTTTTTTTTAAACTCAGCTAAGCTTTTACGTTAAACCTAAGAAACTTTTACCACTATCAGTTACCAGTTACAAGAAAATTAAAACTAAAATAGAAGTTCTCTTTATACTTTCATGAAACTTTTACAGAAGAGTTTTGAAATTTTGTTGAAATCGAACCTAAGTTTTGTTGAAGATGAGTTAAATATTTTATGAAAAGTGTAATTGTTGATTCACCCTAAGGCTGTTAATTTTTGGGTAGTTGAAAATCCTTAATGTATTTACAATTATGTTTCAATTTGTTTTATATTTTGTATCTTCTTTTAAACTGCATTAAAGTATATTTCTTGTTCTTAAATTTGACAAATTTGATTTAATAAATATTGAACTAGACATCTAAAAAACTTGTTTATTATTATTACTAATTAATATTTGAATAGTTTAAATAATCTTTTTAGTACTGTGTAATTAATTTTCACAGTAATAAAATTTGAAAAGTTGTGCTACATTTGAAGTGTTACTGATAGATGCTTAATCTTATATTACTCAATAATTGCACATTAATATGATGCAACATGAATTTCATTAATATTGAAGCTACTTTATTAAATCGCTGTTGTAAAAATTACAACCGGTTAAATGATCTAATGGTAAGCTTAGTTGCTGAGTTTCCTTCAAAACCCTGATTTGTTTTATCGTCTCTTCTTCTTTAATATGACTAAAAAGAAATCTATCTGTAAATTATAGTATCTGTGATCATTTGGATTGATTAAACATGTTAATAAAATTAAAAGAATAAAAGCTTGTTTTTACATTTAAATTAAAGTGTTTGCTATTTAATTGACATGCAGTTCATCTCAGTTTTTTTTTCCATATTTACTTATATATTATTTTCAATTTCTGGCAATATTTTTTTAATTTCTCGTATTGTGTGACCGAAGTATTATCTCTGTAACACAAACAAAATTCATATCGGTTAAAATATACCTTCAGATAACTATTAATCGGAGTAACGTTATCATAAACTGCACAATTAAAATATTTTCATTATATTTTATGTATATATAAAACATTTTTTGTTAACATAAAACTGTTTTCAAATTCAACTACTTTTATATAAGCGTAGATAACTTTGTAAAATAGGAGGAAAAATTTTAATCCACCACATTATAATTTGTTACATTCATTTAGTGACTTATTTTGTAAATAGAGTTGCTGTTTAGTGAAGAACTTTCATAAAAATTCAATGTTTTTCAAATTGCATTATAACATACAATTGCATTAAAATGTCATTATAACATTTTCTTGTACCATTTATTTTTCTTGTATCATCAATATGAGTGATAAATATCTTTAATAAATTTGTTTTTTTTTTTTATTATTTTTCTAATGATGACGTTAATACCTTAAAAAACCTTTAAATAAATGTTTGGCAAGTAAATTATTGCTTTTAGTATTATACGATTCATTATTTATATTGAATATTTTAATATAGGGAAAATATTTAATAAAACTGTGCATACGATTTGTATATTTGTATCAAGAGGTATTCTTCTAACTTTAATGACTGACTCAGGATATAATGTTCATATGGAGAAATACGTATTTCACTTCATTTGAACTCTATCCGCCATTTTGTATTTTCCATAAAAGATTACAGAATTAAGATATTTTAACAGAATGTAGTCTACAAGAACTTACCAACATCTTGAAAATATATAATATAAAAAAAACAATCTGTGTGGACATCACATTACTTTCTTGTACGCACTTGATTTAAACTTATTTCATTTGAAAGTGTATTATGATCATCCAATTCCTTAATAAAGTAGATAGTTACACAGTTGCTGAAATATTAGCTTTTATTAACATCAAATATTTATATAATTATTAATTCAGCAATCTTATATGAAATATTAAGATAGCGTAAAAATTTATTTATTATTAGTTTCTTCCTGAGTTGATTAACAAAAGTTTTAGATTTCTGGTGTGCCGTATAAATGAAAGCAAATAATTAAACTATTCCATTTAGTGAACTCCTCTATACTGGTTACAAGTGTTAATTTTGACCTTACAGTGTAAAATATTCAGTTTTTATTATTTGTTGAATAATTGTAAATGAATAGGGAACAGTCATACAGGAGAATGAAAGATAACATGAAGAAATATATCTCAGAAAAAGATAAGAAAAAAAAAATATGAAAGGGAAGAAAATGTTAAGAACAAGCGAAGAATAAAAAGAGATATCAAGTTGAAAAACCAGAAAACGTATACACAAATTAAGAGCGGAGGAACTATATCAAACCAAAGAGCGATTAAATGATTGGCAAAAAAAAAAGAAATAAATGAAATTATGATCAATTCCGACTTTGGGAGAATATTATCCGACAATATCAGAGAGCAATGAACTAAAAAATAAGAATTGTTTTTGCTATTTATTAATGATCAGGCATGTATGCTGTTGTTCTTACGAGAGACTATTTTTCAGTCATTATGTAATTAACTTTAATGTAGATATAATTAAACAAAAATTCCTGAATAATTAAATAAAATTAAACAGAAATTAAACTTCAAATTCCAAAAATAATACGATTCTAAATTATAATTATCAATTAATATTAATTAACCAGGTATTTCATCAAATCTATGGGTATGTATAATATTGCCTATTAAATTACATAACACAAATATTTAAAAGGACTTAAAGTTTTATTTCACTAATAACTTCTGATGTTTTTTATATTTTTTTTATTGTAATTGAATAATTATTAATTGTAAAAATTTGTTTATTTTCACGGGTTAATGAGTATAATAAATCAATATATTCAAATGAAAAAAGTCATAAAAAAATTAAAAAAGTTGAAAAATAAATTTAAAAAAGTTACAAAAAAACTCGATGAAGTCAGACTCGAATCAATGTGCTTTTCCTTGAAAGATCCAAATATTTCATTAATAAAAATTTTATTTGGCAATTACTCCGGAACCAATGAAAATAAGTACCACTTATGATATATCGCTGAAAAGCTCTCAATGAGAGCCTATTACTGCAGTTTAAAAAAATCCAAAATCCGAATTTTTGGGGATTTTGGTCTATTTTGGAAACTTTTATTTCAGTCGACTGTAATTAAGAGAGGAGCTGCACAACTAGATATTACAACATTCCTAAATCCAATATTTCAATATTCTACGGCTAATTGTATTTAAGTTATGCGAGATACGTACGTATATTTAATATAGGCTTCAAAACGGAACTATTCAAATTGGATTCAGAGATAATCAAAATAGATGTTTCCGTTGAGGTTTGAAAACCGAAATTTTTCGCGATCACAATACTTCTTTTACTTCATACAGGAAATAAAAATCATTAGAAATTGCAAAAGGTTGGCATTTAAATCTTTAATCATTAATATCTGCATAAATATTAGTTTAGCTTATTACGCTTTCTTAAATAAAATATTAATCCTTTCATTGGTAACAAAATGATACCTTGTTTGTTCAAATTGATTGATAAATAGGTTAGTTATGGTCGAATTTTGTTGAAGTAGATCGCAGAAATTATGCAGTCACAATTTTGTCCTTTTTCACTTATTAATAATCTAAATTATGATTAGTTATTTTAATATAAATTATTGAAGGAAATAAAAACAGGTAAAAGTTGTGACCTGTTGTGTGTGTGTGTGTGTGTGTGTGCGCGCGCGCGCGCGCGCGTGTGTGTGTGTGTGTAGGAATATTATTTAAAGCAGTGTGAACAAGACTGAAATTCGAAAAATCAGATGGTCGGCTGGATATTTAGTACAATTTAAATATAAATTTTAACAATTTAAATAAATTAAGCTGGAAATTTTACTTTTTAAATTTTACACATTTCCGGATTTAAAAATAAATTGTTACACTGTAATACTGTCATGGGAAAGTAATAATATTTTAAAAGAGCTTGAAGGCTGAGGAAAAAGTAAAGTTTTCTGAAACCTGATTTTTAACTACAAAATACTTACAGTTTTCCTATTTCTAAAAACGATTCCATATATTTTAATGATGCTCACTTAAATCGTAATCCATAAATATAGTTCCTTATTCTTTTAGCTTTTATGATCGAAATTGCCTTCTTTTTTTTTTATTGTCTTACATGATGATTTTTATTTTAAAATCAAAGGAAATTCAACTATAATTTATAGTATTTATAATTGCACTATTTTTAAAGATATGAAAAATTTTCTGTCTACCTCATTCGAAAAGTCAATATTTGTCAAAACGTTACAGTTACATTATATTTAGCATCACTACGTTAGGAAAATTATATATCGAATTTAAAAAAAAAAGAAATTGGTCTATACATTATTTAAATTTTGCTTTTTATAGTAATAAAATAATTTTAAAAAATTGAACCTTTTTATATGTATACACTATTAAAAAAACATAGATGTCTCAAAAATATTTTTAAAATTTAAAGGCATGGCGCATATTTTGTCGTTGAAAATATAAATAAAATGGCGGTATATTAAGTGAACATATGGCTTTATTCGTTTCTATTTTATTCTTTGCCCTACTTTTTCTTTGTTACTTTAAAATTGATTCCCTTTTCAACATACTAGAAAAAATAATATATATATTTACAACCTATTGCACTTATTCGTCGTATATAATTTGCTATCTGGTATCTTTAGACCAATAATTTATATAATTAAATAATTTTTTATCATAAAAATGTTATTCGAGTCTTCTTTCTTCCCTAATTAATAATGTTTTGTACCTTGCTGATAATATATTTATAAAACTATCAAAACTACTATACGAATTATAATTTTAGACATTATGAATTATTATTATTCCGTAAGGGTTTTAATCACAAAGAAAAATGTAAATTTATGATGTAGAGTAAGAGATTGTTATTTATGCACTTGCTAATCTGATAATGTGATGTGAGAATGGGTGTAATTGTGATATTTTTTTGTTGAAAATTCTAAAAGTTACAAGCTATAAAATTGTTCCTATGTTATGGGAATGGCTAAGTTGTGGAATTTTTTCTTTTTTTGTTCTCGATGAGTTGGAGGAATGCTATTAGCTTAACCTTTTGGGAAGTTTTGAACTCCCCAACAGGTTCCGCAAAATGTTATTTAGAGTGCATATGTGTGCCTGCGCTCTACTGACTAAATCTCTTTTCTCACAGATTCTTCCTTCCGAAGCTGGACCCATACTTAAGCATTATTCGGCCCCGGGAGGCGCCTTCGAGTGCGGTAGGATAGGATTCCTTGTGCGTCATTATTACCGTCTATCTACACTGATGCAGATCGTGACGACTCAGTAGAGGGCTGTCCGTCACCCCTACGCCCTCCGGTCCTTATCATACCGTAAGATCTCTCCAGAAGAACTTCTTCGTGTATATCCTCATCCTCGACTACAGCTGGGCGGAACTGTGATCGCTCAATGCTCATCTAACTTATCCATCCATGTTCCTGTTCTCCATCTTTTTGATCTGTAGGATCACTGCAATTTACTTCGAGAAATCATTCCACTCTCTCGCTTCTCAATATATAAGCGATAGTAGAGTGAACCACAAATGTCTAAGTTGTCGTATCACCTGTTCACACTTTTGTAGGTATATAACGCCTAATCTGCAGTATCGATGTCATTACAATTTCTGAAGAGTGAGGGAATCCTTCATTCCGAAACGGTGTGGGCATTAACCAAATTCTCCATGATTGTAGGGCGCCTGAGGCAAGCAATACTTTACTTCCCCATGATACCTCCGGCTCCATGGGTCTACCCCCCCCCACCAGTAATATCTTAGTTATGTCAGTTAATATCTTCTCCACATCATTCTACTTGATACCTCCCAGGCCGATTTCCATTCCTCTGTTAGCTGTTTACCCGCTTCCTCCTTGTTCATTCCTTTATGAATCCTCGACATCTTTACTCCGAGGAAGATCAGGGGGCACTCCGACAATGACTTTCGCCGCGTTTCTCGATACCATATGGTATACAGAGATGATACTAAGTATTACTCTCCTCTGAAGTTATGAGAGTTTGTCTACGTTTCTTCTCTTGTTCATTGCCTCCGCCCATGCCGGTACCGCATAGAGGACAATGGACATAACCACAGAGAGAATCAACCTACTCCTACTGGCCTGAGGCCCGCTCGTATTCGATATATGGGTATTATAAAGGCGCGACTGTTCCAAATGAACCCCCAAGATACTTAGCAGACCTTGATGTAGTTGCGGTTACATTATCAACCTCTATTTTAGTCTCTCGGATTCTTCTACGTTCCACCAACAGCATCTGGATTTTTGTGAAGCCAGACTTTATTCATTTCTCGCCAAACCACTTAATCATTCTCCCCACGCCATCATTGGCTACTTCCTCAACTTCTCCCTCTCTTGTACCATCCTTCAGCAGTGAAACATCATCAGCGTAGAAAACTAGTGTTGTTTCTCCTGGGAAGTTCATTCCGAGAAGCTCATCGTAAATCAGGTTCCACAGAAGTGGTTCGATTCGAGAACCAATCCCCGTGGGACCTTATTTATCTTATTTAAAAAAACAAGAATTTTTTTAAACTACTAGTATTTTGTACTTATCCATTTATTTTACTTACATTCAAATTATAAAGTTATCTATAATGTGCAGGCCAACTTCATAAATACCTCGCAATAAATTATTTCAAAATAAATTAACCAAACCTGAAGAGTGATAATGTAGATATAGATATCCAGTACCAACAGAGATATGTTTGTATCAATAGATTTATTTTTCTACGTTAAATTACAGTGGCCTGTTAACGCCGTGTGAATAAGCCATTGTGATCAGACGTGATGTAATCATGTGCATATTAACTAACGCCTGGATCACTTCTCTTGTAACAGGTGTCATTCAGATATTTTAAATATTTCTTTTATTTGTAATTTTACTACCTAAATAAAAATAATCATTAATAAGTTATATATTATCTGTTAGTTTTTTGTGATCTGCTATTTCTCTTGTATCGATTTCTTTTTTCAGTGGTTTTTTCAAACTGAATTACCACTACTCCTTCATCCTAAAGAAGTGATATGAACTCGTAAACTAATCATATAATTTAGTCGCGAATCTAAATTTAATAACTTAATTTATTAGTGAATCTAATTCATTTAATTGCACTTATTTTAAAATTTACGTATCTTATTTTTACATTAACATATATTGATTAGAGAATTGATAATGGTTTTTGTGGTTTGTTTTCCATATTTGCACACAGAATTATTTTTGGTAATACTTCCGTTGGCGCAACAGGCCAACCAAAACTCGTTGGAGGATAGATAATAGTTAAACAAAAAAATATTGACACATAAAAACTCTAGTACAAATAGACTTATAATAAAGGTATGTGACAACAGTTAATTTACATTTGAAATACAAATCAATTACATTAGTAATGAATAACATTAAAATGTTCACTAAATATTATTTAACAAAATGAATAATTACAATTATGTTTTGATTATAAAATAATCTATAAAATGATAGATATACAACACCATAAAATAATAATAATAATAATAATA
>JAAAKQ030106082.1:0-14220 GCA_010016005.3 Zanna intricata
GAGGGAAGCCCACCCGTCCCTCCTCCAAGAGACTACCTGTCCCGCCCTACACCTCCCCTAAAGAGGCGGCATGCACATTGAAAAGTGCGCGAGTGCCCCTCCTCCAACCGCTTACGACCTCTCAAACCTAAGATGAGCCCGAATGCTTCATCGGAAATAGCCCGACCCAGTACACTCTTGCGTGCGTCCTGGACCAAGACATCCTTTGCAATCAGGCTGCCTCCCATCCCATGCCCTAGCCATCGCCACGTTTCGTGCTGTTTGTTTCCCTGTATTTTTTTTTTTACCGTAACACCCTCTATTACAACTAGTGTATACTTTTTTTTAACCTCCGGAACCATAGTCAAGTACATCTTCAGAGGATGAGATGAATGAATTGTAGCGTGTATGAAAAATGCTATGCCTCACCGGGATTCGAACCGGGACCTCCGGATGAAAGGCCGAGAAGCTACCACTCGGCCACGGAGGCCGGAAACTAATAAATACTTACATCCTATAAACATTACCTCCTAATATATTCCCTAACAAGTGTTGCTTGTATCTCAGGCAGTAATTTTGCCTGTTAAAATATCCTATGGCGAATACCGCCTATGTCGCGCCTTTTAAGTTAGTACTAAATTTATGTTTAATTTTTGCTTTTATTTATTAATTAATTATATTGGTGGTAATCTCGAAAACAGACTTGCTTCTAGTGATACCTAATTTCCAATAATTTGGAGTTTTGTCTGAATTTTATTATTAAGAAATGTATGTTAATTTGTAATATAGAATAATAGTTTGTAATGTTTAATTAGAAATAAAATTATTATTATTATTGTTATTAGCTAATGATTGTAATCGAATTTCTATTATTAGAATAGCTTACAAAAAATAGATAATTTTTGGTGTATTGACTTAATGGAAATACATTATTTGCTGTAGCAGGTTTTTATAAATTTATAGTGTATCATATTGATTTAGCGTAATTTCGGTAATTATCAAATTGTAACCATCTTTTCAATAAACGATTTAATATGCCTACCATAAAAATAATAATTCAAAAGCCTTTTAATAAAATATTACAATTAATTAAATTGCGGCAAAAAAAGTTATTTATATATAAATTATGAATGTTGCGGGCACACACACACACAATATGTTTTTAAACATGTATAATATTTTCATAATAATTTTTTATTAATAATAATTTAATATTATTAAATAATAATTTTAATATTTGGTAAGGTGAAATAAAGTAGAAATAGTGTAGATGGATTACTGAATGTAAAAATAGAAAGAGAAAAGAATATGTAGGTAGAAGAATTATGTTATTTGGGAAGTAGAATTACTAAACATGGTCGAAGCAGGGATGATATAAAATGCCGAATAGCACAGGTAAAACGAGATTTCAATCAGAAATATAATTTGCTTACATAAAAAATTAATCGAAACGTCAGGAAAACATTTTTAAAAGTTTCGAGCTTTATATGGAAGTGAAATTTGGACGATCGGTGTACCTGAGAAGAAAAGATTAGAAGCTTTTGAAATACGGTGCTATAAAAGAATGTTAAAAATCAGATGGGTGGATAAAGTGATAAATGTGAGGTGTTGTGCCAAATTGATGAAGAAAGTAGCATTTGAAAAAATATAATTGAAAAACGAGACAGACTTATAAACCACGTATTAAGGGATCCTGAAATTGTCGCTTTGATATTGGAGGGACAGGTAGCGGGGAAAAAAATTGTACCGCCAAGCAGTATTTGGAATATGTAAAAAAAAAAATTGTTAGGGATGTAGGATTTAGGGGTATGCCGAAATGAAACGACTGGCACTAAAGAGGAAATATTGGAGAACTGCATCAAACCAGTTAAAATGACTGAAGACAAAAAAACATAATTTTTTTATGTTGAGAGAATAAATCTTAATTCTGAGATTCTAGTATAGAGTCAGAGGTTCCGATTAGATGAACTCTGTTCTTAAAGCTGGAAAAACAAGAAAAAAATGTATTTTGTTGTTTAGAACTGCTCCATAAACAAACATAAAAAAAGTCGTGTAATTGTTGAATATTTTTGTTTGTGTAATTAAATTAATTAAAGAAAATATTCGAGTAATAGAATTTAAGATATGTTAGGAAGAAGAAGTAAAAATAAATAAAATAAAAACGAATGATCCTATCTTAAAAGAACAGTTTATGAAATAAACTGGCTGAAGGAAGAAAAATATATAAATTCTCATCAATAACAAATTACTGTTATAAACATACGATATTCAAGAGAGAGTTCGACTACTCGGTAACGTAACAGTCCGAATAGGCGTGAACGAGTATATCTTTTTAACGGCAAAAGAATGTGAAGTGAAATAAGAATCCGATGCCAGAAGTCTTTTTACATACTTCTTTGTCACTCGGCTTCAGACTAGTTCTTATTTCATCTTCCGACAACGACAGACGATATTAAAATATGGTGACAGATCTTAGTAGCAACAGCCAATGACAGCTGTCACTTTATACATCAAAAAAGTGAATTCTGACTATCTGGACTTAATAAATGTGTGTGTTGAAAACCTTATCTAATTCGTCATCACTAAGACTCTGAATTAGCTCTTATGAAGTTGTTTAATAACGTATCTTACATTTTAATATTTGGTAATATATTTATTTTTGAGTTAATCATTCATTCCAGATATTAACCGATTACCAAATGTAGTAAAACTTTTTTTAATGAATTTTGTAGTGACAATAAGTTGTTTATATGATGAAAAAAGTAATTAAATTGTTCAAGCGATGTTATTTTAAAATCAGTTACTTATCTTTTAGTGTGTTTCATGTTCTTCGTTATGAAAGTGTATATAAAACCAACGACTTATTAAATGTCTTGTGCTACCACTGCTTTGCAAAATTTCGATATTAGAGTTTTAAAAAATAGTCCGTCGGATTTGCAAAAGGTTACCATAGTGTTCTTATGTAAAATACTAATTTTCTCCTGATATTTACGTCAAAATCTTTTTACAGAATTATTGACAAATTCTTTTTCATATAGTTTGAATTTTTTCACATTATACGGGGTAATTTTAATAGCAATGGTAAGATAGTTAAAACAAATATTTTTTTTAACGACTTTTTTTAGACTGATGCTATAAAAACATTTATTTAAAAGAATTAGTGTGAATGATTTCTTTCATTTATAAAAACAAACTGCATACATAATTTCCAAAAGCAAGTTACCTGGAAATGTTTTAAGGAATTTAATCTGGACATATGTATCTAGATATTATATGATTATCTAATTTCATGGCACCTAAAATTTTTAAATTAGCTTAGCTCAGTTTAAAATAGTATACAAAATTATGATATGAAAATAATAATTTATTTTTTTTTATAGAAATTCGATTATCTTTTCAAGAAATAGCGATTGCTGTTACATTTAGATATGTCATGACATTGGATATTACTGAACGAAGTGGTGAAGCGTGTAAACACATTTCGGTTGGACAACTAATAACTGTCGTTTAGTTTCCTTAAGGTTCCGATTGGAAACATATATTGTGTGAAGTAAGGGGTTGGTAAAGCAGGGGTGAAGTTAAGAGTAACGAGTACGGCGTTGTCGGGTTGGTGACGGATGACGAAGCACGAAGTTGCACGGGTGGTAATGACGTCATGATGGAACAGTTTTGATATTATGGTAGTATCTATCACCCATCGGTCAGTGCATCTGTCTTCTTCCAGCCGAGGTATTAGTGTATTAGCTTGCAGTGATAAACAACACTTTTAAGTGCAGGACGTTTTAGCGTAAGCTGAACTCAATTAAAAGGAGATTATACCCAGTAATAGCGCTTATAAATTACATGAAATAACAATTAGATTGCTAATTTATAAACTTCCATACAAATAATAATAATAAAGAATTTTTTCGCAAAATAAAAAATTTATATGAGGTGAATTCCTAAAATTAATGTAACTTTTTGGCGGTATTTGTAAAATTTTCACGATTAAAATGGATTATTAAGTTGATTACGTAATTGTTGATGATTTTAAATAATACTTTAAAGATTGGTATATATGTGAACAAAGTAAAGTTTTTAAAATATAAAAGTATTTTAAAAAATAAATGAGGAATTGAAGAAATTTGTGAACCAAAATATGAAAATTATAAAAAATACAAAATTCTGTATAAAACTATAATAATATAATCATAATTGATTATATAATAATGCTTATCTAATTTTCCAAAAACCTAATCTTTATCTTCCTTTTGTTATGAATTAACATAAAATTACTCTATTATTAAGATATGTATAATATTTTAAATGCAGATTATGAGTGTTAATGTTGATTATGAGTATTCTAAATAATGAAAATAGACATTTAGAAGTATTGAACTGACATTCACGACTTTGCTAATCTTTACTGTAACTGATTTGTAAAGCATTCTTTTGCTGATTGAATCTTTGCGTATAGTCCTTCGGCTAAAAGGTCCTGCGGCTTCATTATTGTTTTAATTTTGTATTATGTATTCATAGATGGAAAAAGCATTTTATAAATTATTTTAATACATGCGAAAGATGCAAAATGTATTTTTGTTTAGAATACGTGCAGGAAAATTTAAAAGTTATTTTAATATAAAATTTAATTATGCTTTCAGTGAGATAACGTAATGTGATTATTATTAAAAAATCTAAATCATTACTTATACCTGGCTTTTTCTATTATTAGATAAATTTGAAATTCTTATCGAACAAAATTAGTATCAAGATGTACAACGTCTCGTAACACTTCTCTGATTCTACATTTTATGCAACACGAATGAGATGAATCTCTAAAAAAAAAAAAGAATTAGGTAAAGGAGATCAATAAACTGTTTGAATATCGTATATAATGTTCGGGTACAAAATTTTCCGTTTAATGTCATTCAATCGCTTTTATTTTTTAACGCCGATATTTTAAACTTTGTCGTCTATATGCTAATCTCCAGATTTGAAATATTCTCTAAAGATGATAAATTTAATCATTTTTTTTTTTTGGGGTTCAATTCATAAATCAAATTATTAAATTTCCTAACTGGTCTTTAATGATAAGATTTTAATTCAAATTTTGGAAGGCAAGAAGGACGCACAATACTCAATTTTAATAGGTTTTTTGCATTTAATTTAAGTGTGAATTAAAAAATAAAATGTAGTTGGGAATTGTTATTCGGCCTTCATTTAACGCCTCGAGTTTCTTCTTTCCTGATACAGATAGAATTTTTGATATATATAAATGATTAAGCCAACACTATATCCATAACTGTGATACTTTGTTTAAATTTATTTTTATTTTTAAGATATAATTATTCATTTTTTAATTTTCTTCAAAGAAACATTTACAAATAGAGTCATTTGCCGGTAATGAATCCAGAATCCGATATAATAATTTTGAGTAAAATGTTTTCTACCTTAGGTTAACAAGTTATAACATAATAAATTATTAGATTCATTACACTGATATAATAGATATTCGTTTGTAAATATGTATTATAACAGGTATAAACAGAACTTTCTCCATTTCCGTTTGTACAGTTCATCTTAATTTACCTCTACCTTTCTTGCCAGCTATCCAAACTGTCCTCTTTTTATGTTTCATATTTCAGTTTTCCCCCATGAAACACCCAAGATTAAAAATGATTCCTGTTTCTTATCATCCTAATAAGAGGTAACATAATTGGTAATTGGATTTTCAAATTTCAATAAGCTTTTCAAAAATAAGAAACCCAGTTTGGATGTACTTCAATCTAATAAAAACGATTCAAAAGCGATGAAAATATTGAGTTTTGCTGTGTGGCCATAAGAACAGATACAACATCAAATGGAAATCGATCAAATATTCTGTATATTTTCCCAAACGTGATCTTCCATCACTTAAGCTTATTTGAAGAGGATAAGGACAGGAACTATTTTTTTTAAATTTTCGATCACGTTTACTGAATACCGAGTATGTTTGTGATACAATGATATAAGAACTACTGTTTCAAATAATTTATTTTTTTTAAATTCCTCTCCCCTTTTGATCATTTTAAATAGTGAAATTTTATGTCACTATTCGGTAAGAAAATTGGGTTTTTAATCAAGGAATTTAAGTAAAATTGGGAAAAAACATGACGAAAACAATTGTTAATACTTTTTCATAGGGGAGTATATGGCTCGAAATTTAGACTCAATTGAGTTTGTGTTTTTTCTCATTCCCTTAGAAGAAGAAACCTTTTATTAAAAAAAAGATTTGAATATCGCAATATTTGAATTTTTATTAGTTAAAAATCCTTGCTTAAATCCCACTGATACTATTAACATAGCTCTGTAGGTAAAACATATTTCGAAAATAAAGGTTTATAATTGGCAATATTTTAATTTGTGTCATGTTAATTGTTATTTTAAATTTGTTTGCACTTTTATTAAACCTGATGATTACTTTCTTTTAGACTTCAGCAAACATAACAAAATATTCTTGGATGAAATGAGCCAAGAATTGATTGTATATGTTATTATTGATTGTATTGCATGAGTATACGTTTTAAAAAAAAATCTGATGTGGGCAACATAAAAGTTTCTTTTACGCCTGTACAATGACAAGTATACATTTATTTTTTTTAAAAATTAAAAGTACATAAAATTTTATTTCATTAATAACTTCTGATTTTTTTTTTGTATATTGATTTACTGATCGTCATAAAAATTTTTCAATCAAAGGTCAATAATTATTAGTAAATTAATACATTTAAATTAAAAAAAAAGTTAAAAAAGAAGATGAAGTCTGATTCAACCGATGTGCTATCGGCCCTTGTAAGATCCAAATATTCCATAAATTAAAATTTTATTCGGCTATAACTTTGGAACTAATGAAAATAAGTACAACTTCTGACAAATCGTTGAAAAACACTCAATGAGGACTTATTACTGTAATTAAGAAAAAGTAAAAAATCAAAATATTGGGATTTTGGGCTTTTTGAAACTTTTGGTACAGTCATTTGCAATTAAAATGGAGGTGCACAACTGGATGTTACAACGTCCTAAATCCAAAATTTCAATTTCTTACGGTTAATAGTGTTTGAGTTAAGACAGATACATACCGACATACGTACATACGTCACCCCAAATCTAGTCAAATTGGATTTAGGGATGGTCAAAATGTATATTTCTGTTGAAATCTTAAAACCAAAATTTTTCGCGATTACAATACTTCGTACAAGGAAGTAACTAGAATAATTTATCAGAGAGAGATAGGTCATAACAATTATACTTCAATTCATTTAATATAAAGAATCAACACTAATTAGATCTACCACGATCAATGTACACGGGGATATGGATTGGTACATACCTGCAAGGTAGTGTCATAGAATTCTAACATAACTATTTTCATTGCACTTGTAATTGCAAATAGTAATTTTTTTTCTACTGTTGGCTAAACCCCCCCCCCCTATGGTGAGTGATAATATTCGTTGATAAAACACTGTGATGCTAATATTTTCATATTGTTTAACACAGGATAATCGTTATAGCTACACTGTAATACTATAAAAATTGTATGATGTCATTATAATATTGTCCAAATAGCAATGTAAAATAGATCAATATAAATATTAATGTAAACGCTAGGCTCTATGCTAATGCTATTAGCGTTAAAGCCTTTTTTATCTCCATAAATTTTAAGCCTCTACTAAAAGAAAAGAATCAGAAAATTTCTTTTCTTTTACACAATTTTTTTTTTGCACAATTAAGATAATGAGTTGTAGCAAGTTTTCTCATGTAAGTACTTTTACATCTTAATAGGATTCTACCTAGCTCCAATTTTTCTAATTTTGTAAACTATTTTATATTTGTAATTGTATTAATTAGAATACTTCTACTTTTGTATAAAATGAAGAAATATAACTTCGCTTTCAGCAACAAATAAAAAACCTTTTTTAATCATAAATTCTTTTTAATATTCGTACGTAATGTCTTCTTCGTATAAAGATCTTTTTGAAAGGCCAAAAGAAGTTAGAATAGTATGATGATTATGAAAACTGAGAAAAAACACATTAAAAATAAATAATACTTATTCAAACGATACCAATAATTTTTTTTATTATTTTCAAAATACTCTAATTTCACTAATGAAATACCGAAGATTTTTACAGAATGAAGTTAAATATAAATAGTAGATGAATAATTCATAAAACTTGAAGCGTTAAAGTAACTGACAGTAAATGTTCAGTGGAAAAAGTTTTTACGATTCAGGTGTACGTTCGGTGGGGCAAGCAGAATGTCTACCCTAATGACAGCCGCCTAAATGAAGGAGGAACGGAATAAGAAGGTGAAGGATGAACGTAGAAAAAGGAAATGTGCAGAATTGAGTTGTGGAGGCGGTGATGGAATAGCGGGGGGGGGTGTTTTAGTCCGAAGGGTTGGTTTCGGGGATGTATTGTCGAACGTGAGAACTAACACAGGTTTACGTCGCTGCCAATTATCATTACAGCGTCATCCTAAAGCGCTGAATTAACAATACTACTTTTTGGTCTGTTCTGTCAGAGCACAGTTCTAAAAGAGGAAAAGAAAACTAAACTTTACTGTCTTTATGAACACGCACAACTTAACAGTATATCTAAGTGCGTGTCGTTCAAAAATTATGTAATAATTTATATGGAGGACTTGAGGAAATTTCGTGCGGTTCGACACTAGAAAGTCTTTAAATGTACATCCAATACCGATTATATTTTTACGGTATAAATGTATGTTTTAATAATCAGTTAAAATACAACATTTTGAATTTACAATAATAATAAAATAGGTATATAATGATTTTAAGGATGTGGTAAGCTACAACAAAACATTAAAACAATTAAATTTCGTATAAATTAACTTAATAAATTTTTTTATGAAGTGGGAAAAAGATTAGTAACTAAAACATTTAACATCGTACTGCATAAGTCTATCTGAAATTATTTTAAGTATGGTAATAACTAAATAATTTTACTTATTGTTGGCTTTTCTAATTATTTTCATAGATATCTTAAGAAAAGAAAGGTTTTTAATAACCTAAACTATCTGTTTTGATTTTGTAGTCAGAATTTTAATGAATATTTCGTATTTATAAACAAAATAAACAAAGAAATGAATTACATTAAAATTGTAAATCTATTCGACTTTTTGAAGTTTAAGTAAATAATTAGAAAATGGAATCGATGATTCTGCAACAAGGATGAAGGTAATATAATAAGGGAAAATAAGAAGCACGAGATAAAATATCACGACTACTCTGGCACAAGATTGGGTGAGGAGCTACCTGGTGGGACACGGTTGATAGAAACTAGGACCAATTTATACATAATGACATGAGACGTGACCGTCTGTCTATCTTTATATCTACCTTGTACTATGAGATATAAGGTGAGGTAAGGTAAGTAGTATAGGAGACAACTGACCGCCTCTATGCCCGACTGTTATTACAGTGACTGCCCGGGTTGTATATCTATCATTCCATGATATCAGATGCAATTTACAAACCGATCATCGCATTGCATTTCTACGGACAAGTACACGGACTCGTTCCTCCTAACTATTCAAACCATTAATCTATTCCCTCTCATGATTACTCTCTTTCTCGCTCTTTCTCAGTAATTTCATGTCACCCTCCTGTCTGAAATTTTAGGTTGAGACTTACTATGTCTCCTACATTATTACTCTCAACACGTCTTTTAAAACCAACCCGTTGTTTATAAAAAGAACTTAAAAGGAGGACAATTTAAAAAGAAATAATAGTAAAACTGGAAATAGTCTATTCATTCAGAAAGAATTTATTAGTTTACGACAAGCATAAAGATAATAATTATCATATACCAATCATTTTTTCCCAAACGCGTGGTTATAATTAAAAATTGGGTTCTAATCCCGGTCAGGCATGGCATTTTTCACACACGCTACAATTCATTTATCTTATCCTCTAAAGATATACCTTAACGGTGGTTCCAGAGTTAAAAAAAAAAAAAATTTAAAATTATTTATTTACTTGTAACAAACCCTAGTAGAATCCTAAAGTGATCCTAATAAGTCTACTCGCGCGCGCGCGTACATAGACACAAAACAGTCCCATAAAGTAGTAGTCCGAAATATGTTGTATCAAAAATGTGTAAAATATTTGCTTTGAGTGAATAAAATCATTATATCATTAAAGGAACCAAAAGATTATAAATTTAGAGATTTTTTACTTCCAAATATATAAATTAAGTTATGTCCAGCGTACACCATAATTATTTTGAATCGTTACAAGATATTACACATTACGATACTGACATTTAAAAAGAAGTAATAAATTCGAGTACTTAGCTTAATACATTATTCTTTAGAAGTTAAAAACTGAATTCTATTCTAAAGAAAAGTTCATTCCAGTAACCTTCAGATCTCTGTTATTATCATTCATTTTAAATATAAATGTTTTTGATGTTTACGTATGTAATTAAACGCCTGAATACATAAGGATAAACTAATTTTTAAGTAATACATAAGATGTTTGGTGTGTGTGTGTGTTTGTACATATATATATACATATTGGAGAGTGTGTTCTATGTCTTCTTTTTTGAATGTGCGAGCGCAAATGGAAATGAACTTGATTGTATAAAAAGGTATGTTCTTAGGCGCCCGCACATATATACACTGAAAGAGCATTGCGGAGTGAGATAGCGGGGAGGGGAGAGACAGAGAGAGAGTGATAGAGAGAGAGTGAGTGAGGGAAGTGATTGTTTGACCGTTTTCATGGTATATTGTATAGATAAATGATGTAGTAGGCCATGGTAATTATACTACATTTTGGACCGTGTCGTGACAGGATAATGACACCACGTTGCTCCTCTCTCCCACCCACTTTATTCCTTCTATATTCATTCTTTTTCGATGATTTTCCGTTCGACCCCCAACAAATCCACTTCTGCATGAAGGTCATATCTCTATCTCCATCCCTCTCTCCCTCTTTATTTCTCATTTTATCTCTCTCAATATTTTCTCTTTGCCATCATCAGGATTGGCTGGACTGTCATTACTTTATTATTTCAATCCGGTATGCTTATTACAGCAAATTGATAAAAGGTAAGCTATATTTGTACGATCTCTGTATTCCATCATGTGCAAGATTACAATATAATATGTCGTAAATTTAAATAATTCAGCAACATTAATAATAATTTCTTACATTATTAACACAAAGAAACGTGAACCAAAATTTAAAAATTGAATTTTATTAACATTTTAATCTGGTAGTTTAAAAATTAAATTGTAAACTACTTTAACGCTACTTATATTTGATAAGAATAAATAAATAAATACTTTTGTGACAAAAAATATAAATCCGTAAAAATTCTTAGGTTAATAAAAGGTTTAAAAAGAAATGTAATTGTAACTGAAGAAATGTCTTCAGTTTTGTTTGTAGCAACTTTTGATGTTATGAAAAAAAAGTATTTGCAGTTTTAGAATAAAAACCCAAATTTTTTTAATAAAAATATATTTAATTGCGATCTGACTGGAGTGAATAATTGAGCTTGCAATCCGAAAAAAATAAGTTAGAGCAGATTATCACATATCTGTTGTTCAATAAATATTTTTAACGTTAAGAAAATACTTTTGTTTGTTGAAGAAGAAATTAGAATCATTTCAGAATTTCATTTCGTTCTTAATTGAACGCTAAATCAACGATTTGTAGTTAATAGGATATTAAAACAAAACCTCTAAGACTACTTCTTTTTTAAAATTCACCGACTTAAAATAGAATTTACATATTTTTTTTATAACGGCTTGTCCTTGTAGTAGGTGTGTGTTTTTTCGTTTCTGTAGGGTGTAGGATAATTGATTTCGTGTGAGCGTAGTCGTACGAATATCCTGTCGCTAGTGTGTTCTATGAATTCTGGAATTTATAGATTATATAGAACAAGCTATGGGTAGGGGAAAGCTAAGATGAAAAGAGTAAAGATTTGTTAACAAGTCAAGGTGTGGGGTGTAAACAATTGTGTTGTCGTCAAAGCGTAAACAGCGGAGGCAGTAAGACGAGAGAAAAAAGACCGATAGAGAAAAAAAGAAGAGAGAGAAGGCAATGTGGCTCCTTTCGTGGTAGCTAAATTTGGCCTCTATGTACATAAACATTAACTCTTGTGACACGAGCTTATGTGTTTGTCCCTGATGAACAAGAATGTTCGCGCGTCTTAAGTATTCATTCTGTAAATAATTTCATATATATAAAACGTGTATAAAGCTTTTTTCCATAAATAATCTCATATTAAACAAATTCAACGGATAGAAAAAAAAATTAAGTTTACATTATTCTAAAAAGGTTAAAAGCGTAATTGTTATTTCGTTCACACACAGCGAAGACAGACTGACAAATAAGCGGCCATTGCAATGAAATGAGAACATGCTTTTGAAAATCCCCAATAAAAATAGCCAGAAAATCCAAAATTGCGTCTTAATTTACCGTACATCTAACTGCAGTTCATATTAAGAGGTTACACTGGTATTTACAATTTTCTTGTCATAGCAAAATTAAAAGGAAGAAATATAATCATGAGCAGCTCAAAAAATTAGTTTTCAACTTATTTTATCTATATTTTATCACAAATTGGCCCCTAATGTCAGTTAGGTAAAAACAAACAAAACACGAATTCTACTTAAATTTTAGCCAAATATTGAATAGCTCAGATAACGACTGTTGTTAATCAATCAAATATTGGTATTTTCTTTATAAGATGGCTTCTTTTTTTTAACCACCAACTAGAAAACAATAAATATGAACTGATTTGATTAATGGCCTATTAAAAATTATTTGAATTACTTTATTTCTGTCAAAAAATAAAAAAACCATCCTTAAAAAACTATATTTAAGAAGATTATTTTATATGTAACGAGTATGAACTTATGATGCGGAAAATAGCTTTTAAAGCTTCACATGTAATAAAGAAAATTATTCAAAGGAATACTCTACACATAAATAAAATTTTTTATTTTTTATTTATTAAAACTAAAAATCGATAAAACTAGTTAAAATCATAAATAGTGTACGATGATATGGAGGATTAGATAATGAATTACGCCAAGATTTGGGAAAATACAAGTATTTTTTTGGTTTATAATTTATTTTATTAATTGTAATGATGAATTCTCTTTTATTTTCTTCCTCTTAAAGCTCCGAGTGTAACAAAACTACAGCTTCTTAATAATTGTAATGCAGTTTTATTTAGGAATAAACCATTTGTTGTACAATGCCATTGTCAGTCGTTATACAAAAACTTTGCTTCTATCACGCAACTAATCACACATAAAACTGGGCAATCTTCCGAACAAAAGATTTTTATATTCGTATTTTCTTCAATTTTTTTTTTTTTTTTATTTAAAATTATTCTCAAACAACTGAAGTAAAATATGTTTCTTCCTAATAATCCCAATGAACCCTTAACGCACTCCACTTGACCTTTCAGTACTCTTGGATAAGCAAAAAGACATTTTTAAATTGGTAAAATTCATTGGAAAAAGCTCATGCAAGTGTACAAATGGTTTATTTTTTTGTAAAAGTAAAAAGATAATTCTAAAAAGTTACTACATTTTAATAAAACTGAGAAATTCAAGCAGTACTCTTGAATACGTTCAACACTAGTTGCATTTATCAGATGATCCTGTTGGACCGATTCTTAATGTCTACATTAGTACATACCAGATAAACTACCAGTACATTTTATTCAGTTGATGCGTTTCGTTACAACTTTATTTTAACAATTTTGTGTAGTTATTTTATACTTTATTTAAGTTTTAATATAGGTTCAAAAACGACTGTGCGAATATAATTCCTTTCTAAGAACTTGAAGATTAAAATAAGATTCCTCTGTATTAGAACTTAGATGTGCTTAATTTTCAAATTAATTCCTCTAAATGTAGAAAATGCAACAGCTCTTTAAGGAAAATTATCCGATTTAATTTTGCACTAAAAGATGCAAAGTGTTTAACATAAAATGAATTAGATACAAAATATTAGTATTAGTTTTAATGATGTGAACATCTAAAAGTGAAACCTATTTTACGTTAGATAGTAATAAATACGTAGTTTTTAATACATTATCATCTGAAGTAATACCTTACGGTAGTGCCAGAGGATAAACAGAAAAAGAAAGTTAATAATGCATGGCCCACCGGGCTGGTCTAGTGGTTAACGCGACATCGCAAATCAGCTGATTTCGAAGTCGAGAGTTCTAAGGTTCA
>JAAAKQ030106093.1:0-10274 GCA_010016005.3 Zanna intricata
TAGCGTTAAAATAAAAAACTATATACTACATAAAGTTGTTATTTCATTGATTTTTAAATGTGTATATAAGGCTTGTTAAAGACGGTGTTTGTAACACCATTAATAAAGTACTTGAAGCGTTCTGTGTTTCAACTTTTATTTAACTGCATTAAGATTAAAGTATGGCTTATTGAAAAAATGTATACTTTTCTTTGAATTATTTACGTTTTGACCTCAACTGAAACTTCTTCATCTGTTAATAAATTTTGTTTGTGAATATTTATTTTTTATAAGTGTTTATTTTGCGTTATAATTAAAGAACTAAAAGATAATTCCGTAGTGAAATTTGAACAATAAGTGAATCGAAATGAAAAAAAAGAATTATAAAGTATGGAAATCCAATTTCCCGGGAATACATAAATTAGTTAGGGTTATAAGAAAATATTCTCACATAAAGATTAAATTAGGGGGTAAACATTATTGGATTCGATCGAGAGAGCAAGTTATTGTAAGCGAATGACAAAAATTTAAACAGATAAATATTAACACGTTAACTGCCGACTACGAGATAACCCGTAGTTGGCAACATTGCCCGAATCTGATTCTCTACGCCAACTTTATATTTCGTTTGTAAATGTATAAAATATTTTTCACGTAATTTTCCCGAGCAGAACAGTTTCCAAGCAGTGTTTTCATGCCATGAACTCGTTATACGAATTATCTCGTAGTCGGCGTATGAGAT
The DNA here is from genome assembly GCA_010016005.3 of Zanna intricata. Classification (NCBI taxonomy): domain Eukaryota; kingdom Metazoa; phylum Arthropoda; class Insecta; order Hemiptera; family Fulgoridae; genus Zanna; species Zanna intricata. The sequence goes on from JAAAKQ030106093.1 coordinate 722, forward strand.
TACAATTATGCCACCTACTGCCGATACGAGTAAAATACGAGTCAAATAAAATGTTTCTTTGTGCCAAACTGACTTTTCTCGCTTATTCTGTACGCCAACTATAGTTAAAATACAAAGATTCCGTACGAGCATATTCAGTTATGTCACAGTACAGTTATGTCACATACTGCCGACTACGAGATAAGCTGATACGAGTCAAACAAAATGTTTGTTTCTTTGTGCCAAACTGACTTTTATCGCTTATTCTGGACGCCAACTAGACGTTAAATACTTAGATTCCGTACAAGCATAGTATTCGTAGCTGGCGCTACATAATCAATGCTATTATTCGAAATTTCTCGTGGCTGGTGTACGCGATTAAAATCATCCAACTATGAGTTATATCATAGTCGGCACTTAACGTGTTAATTGAAGATGCAGGGCTGGAATTTAAAAAATTAATAAAAACCAAAAAGAAACGGAGTATAACATCAAACCAACTTAAAGTTTTTCCCAAAACCTTAAGAAAAATTTTTCTCATGTCTTCAAGAGATACTCGACTTGAAAACCGAGAAAATTCCAATTAAGAGATTTTCACAAACTGCTGAGAATAAAAATAATAATTTATCTTTTTACAGAAACCATTTGTATTATAGATTTAATTTTATCAGCTGGTTGAATGTTGTAATTGAACTCACTCGGTCGCACTTAAGTTCAAAAAAGTTGAACCCCATTTGTGTACTGTGTCGCAATTATATATTTTTGACGAATTATTATTATTTTTTTATCAAAATAAAAGTCTAATTTATATTAAAATCAGTGTGCCGCTGCTATTTTATTTTACTCTCGAGAAATTGGTTGAATTATAGCATCAACTTCACTTAAATGTATATCTTGGGAAAATAAAACCCCATTCATCACTCATATTTTGACAGTCGGACTGAGCGGTTGTCCAGAATTCGTTTTCCGGTTTTGTAAATGAAACTGTACGTCTAAAATATTATTATTGTTAACGGAGAAAAAATATCATATATATATATATATATATTTTAATTCGGTTCAGTTGATTTTACTTTTTATTCTTAGTAATTATCTTAATTTTATTCTGGAATATTATATTATGTAAATAATATATATGTTATATAAATTAGAAAAAAATAGATATATTACATAATTTTTTCAATAAAATAATTCATCCCGTACTTAGTAAATAAATTTATTTTGTTTTTTTAGCAGCAGAGAAAAAATATGTATTCTATTAATTTAATTTAAAATTTCCTTATTTTAATTGTTTAATTTATTTTCCATATTGAAAATAAACATGTTTTAATAAGCATAAAAAGTTGTAATAAAGTATTTTTCTATTTTACTGACCCAAAAGTACGAGTATAACATATATTTTTATTTGAACATTCAAAACCTGCTGAAAAGTTGGATTCGTAAAATTATTAGTTATTTACATTATTGATACAAAAATTTATGTTATTTTTAATATAAAATTGAAAAAAACATTAAATTTCGAACAATGATTGTATTAATATTACTATTATTGAAATTCTTGTTTTAAAAATGTAAAATTCAAACAGTTTTTGCTGTACTATGGAGTTAATAATATTCAAAAATTAGATAAATAAAAACTGTAGTATTTAAAAAATAAGTATTAATGATGATAATTATTAGTAATCATTAGTATTATTAATAATAATAATGTTAAAAATAGTATTTTTATTTGTTCGGCTGACCGGAAATAAGACGCAGATTTTACCCACAAACGCAAAAAAAATCAAAGTTCATTACTAAACATTCTGGATCCTAGTCGATACAGTTGCTCGACAGCTGCCTCATATAACAAATTTAATAATCACAACTTGTGAAGAAAAAAAAGGAATCACAAATTATAAAAAATTCAAAAACGATTTTAAATTTGCAAGTCGGAACCCTTGCTATCCTAAAAAGTTCTACGCGTTTACATTAGTACTAGTTAATACTTGGATTTTCGAATTTTTGTTGGTTCAAAATTTTTAAACTTGTGAAAGAGGTATTTTGTGGGTTCTTTTTATCCGCCTTGAGTTTTGAAAAATAAAAGTTTATTTGTTAAAGTAATTATTTACTTCTGTAAAGTCGGGCCGATTTTTTGCAATGTTATTCAACAAGGCATACATACATACATACTTTACACACAAATACATACATTAAAATGTATGTAAAAGTATGAAGTAAGAAATATAAAAAGAATTTTTCCTCTTTGGAGTCTCTCTTGTCCTACAGGTCGAAAATCAAACCAAACAAGGAATATAAGTATACATAAATGTCCAAATATTTATACCAAATTTCAAGTATTTTGGTCAACAGATTTTCCAGATATGAGGATATTAAGGAGATATGATCTCGCACTCCTAAATCTTTTAATTTTTAAATTACTTAAAAAGAAAATGTTATGCCAACGATGCCCTATTTATAAAAATATTTTGAATCATTTTTGTTGAGCCAGTCAGGAGATATTATTAAAAATGTAGGCCAACACAAGTAGTATATATATATATATATATCTCTTTCGGAAATTTCTATAATTTTTTTTTTTTTTTTTAAGGGGGCCTTAAAACGTCAAGATTTGCAAAAACTTCTGATACTCAAAATTCTAGCCGGTTGATGTACTTTTTATTTATAGCGATTTTCATCCAGCAGTAATTGAGCTACGATAGAAAATTTAAATTCATTATTTCTGAAATAAATTTAAAAAAAATAGCCAATCGCGGGACTGCCAACAGACTACGAAAAATTAAAAAAAATGAGTACCGATCATTGGTTAATAATTATATTGCTGGATGTTCGATTCTATTGCTGATTCTAATGTATATGATTAATCATTTGAAAAGTACTTAATAGGATAATTAAGAAATCTATTAATAATATAGTTAATGGTTAATTTAATAATTTTATTATAAAAATTAAATTGGTTTTAAAATTAATTTTATATAAAAAACTTAACAAACACTTCAATACGTATAGGTATACCACAACCATATCACAAAACAACGTGCTCCAAATAACTACAACAGTCTTTCAATACTACGGTAATATGTACGTATACGTGTACTGGTATACAGAAAGACAGAAAAAAAGCGGGAGAAACAAATGAAAGTGGAATCAACGTCTTTCTTTACTGTATTTTGATGTAAATGTATATGCGCTTATGCGTATTTAGACAGAAAAAGAGAAAGAATGAAAAGTGTGTTGATCATCAATGTTTTTTCCTTTCATTCTATTTATATATATATATATTCTACGCGTATATGTATTAATTCTCGCTGCATGTTTTTCTCTCCTATATATATATATGCTTAGTGTCTCATGACGATTGATTACGGGTCAGTTATATTTTTCTCCTTTACTTTCTATGCAAGTCTATTACAAAAGTGTCTAGCACAAGGCGCCAAAAACAGTTTTCATTCACTTCAAAAAGCAAAATTACCATATATCAAACTGGACGACAGTAATCTTTTCAATCTACGCATTTCACAGTCAATTTTTTTTCAGATTGTATCAGCATCTTAAGAAAATGAATTATCATTGAAAAAGAAAAAACTTTTTTTTTTTCATCGGTTGTTTATAGTCGTATCAACAATAACAGTCATTAGCAACTTAAATAAAACTAAGTGATTATAAATCATTGGACTATCAACACCAAATGAGAGCCCTTTTGGATCTCACTAAGCAGAACGCTAAACTAAGTTCTTCATCTATCTAACATAGAAAAACCGCAAGAGTCTTTTGATGTATTTCTGCCAGTTGAGTAAACCCTTCATATCTGAACCCAGATTTAATTGTTGACGAATCTTTTCAATAGTAAACAAGACAATTGATCATCCACCTTAGGGATTTGACCAAATCTACATTTTCATCACTGTCCGCATATATATATATATACATATACGTTGAGGTAAGTGATCGATATCACCTGCTTCTAATCGAAGCGTAATAATGAAATATACATTTTAAAATATTCTTTATCTACATGTCTGAAAAAAGTTTATTACATATGATAATGCTCAACTTAAGTGCATGCTAGAAGTGCTACCACACTCGTAAATTAAACATAATGTGTTTTCATAACAACGTGTATAAAGTACTATTTTTTCGAATTAAATTGCAAGCCTCTTTAATTGGAACATTTCAACTTATGAACAGTTATATAATATCAAGTCTTTTAAATGGTTGTAATTCTCAGTAGAAAAATCTAATGGAAAATATTTATTTGGAGGGGAAAGTTATATTACAGTTAGTTCTAGTGATAAGTAGAAATAGAGCTGAAAGGAAAATTGTGGTATTTTTTTCGAACGTGCCGGCACTCGTGCAATATTTATATATTACTACCCTGCGCTATGCATTCCAATAAGCGAAAAGTCACCCGCATTCACCGACCAACGCCACGTGGTGAATGGATTTTTTTTGGTGTGTGGATTCTACTACCGTAATGTGAGAAGAGATCAAACCCTCTTATGTATTTCGTAGTACAGTTTTCCCACTACACCTTTTTTTTTCTTATATCCTTCTCGAGTTCTGTTTATTATTGACTGTTTTATTTAACATAATTTAATTTCTACTTGTTCCTTTTTTTATAAAATATCTATCATTCCATATTGGAAAATTAGTCAACCAGTAATTACAACATTGTGGGAAAAAGGAGTTAAAAATCGTATATGAAAAATGAAGATGGTAAATTAGAGGCCCATTTCAATTTTGAAAAAATCGTCAGTAGAATAACAATCTACATCAGCTACAGAATTTTGCATTCTTTAAATCAATTTTATTTTATCTATTGATAAGTAAATTAATAGGAATAAATAAAAACTAAATTTGTAATAAATACAATTCTTATGTTTTTTTACACATTACAAAAAAATTACCTGTATTTTCAAATACGATAATGAGAAGTGTGTTAATTAAAAAAAAAAGGAAAGAAGATTAGCATCGCTTTGAAAGTTCTAAAATGGGAAATTACCTTACATACAGTGTTAATTATTTAAATTCTTCTTTATGATTAACATAAGGAAGTATATTTCAAAACTATTAAGTTGGTTAATTTCTTCTTTTTTTTTATATTGTATTTAAATAACTTTTCTCTTTCGTCTTGTTTAGCACAATATTTTACATTATTTTAGCTAACATTTGTTTTTATTTTTATTTCCTTTTTTTAAGAAAATGCAGACTAATCGCTGTTAAGAAATGGGATTTTTCTAGCGTTTTAAAAATGCCAACACTGACTAGGATTTGATCCGGATATCTGCCAGATGAAGAGCAGAGCTACCAACTGGTTTATATTATTAAATATTTTTTTTAATTGACGATGGTAGAGATTATTTTTTTTCAGTTTCCTACGAATTGATTTTTATTACGTAAATTTCTCATTAATACTGCTTTTGTATAAGCTTTATTTGTTCTTATATTTATATTTACCTTTATTAATTCGTTATGTATCTACTGACGATGATTTTGTTAAACATCGAAGTGCGTATCTTGTTTTAAAATTTTGTGGCAGTTTTGGGACTTTTCTCTTTTCAGTAATTACAGTTCTGCCTTCATTAATTCGGATTAAGCGTTAATTGATTTATGATAATCTATCCAAAAAAAAAAACATTAAAGTCCAATTGAATTAATTATAAGAACGTAATACCCTTTAATCTATACTAAAATCATACACTTAAGCAATAGAGTTAGATAAGTTTTTTATATGGAGGTATGTTTAATCTTTGCTTAGTTGTTTGCTTAATTTATGATTAATATCTAAACCTATCATTGTATCTCCAAAATGTAAATCTGGCTTGATCTTGAAAAAAAAAAGTTTTTTAATGAATGCACTTAAATAACTTCTCCACAATTAGAAACATTGAAAAAAAGGGTCTTTTTTCTTGAAAAAGAAGTAAGATATTTTTCTTTTTCAAAAGGGTTTTCATTGATTTTATTACTTCCTTGAACGATGTAAAAGACGTATTGTGATCGCAAAAAATTTCGGTGTATCAGCAGAAATAAACATTTTGACCATCCCTGAATCAATTTTGACCAGTTTCAGCCTGACGTCTGTACGCATTATGTATCCCACATAACTCAAAAACGATTAGCCGTACGACGTTAAAATTTTGGATTTAGGACTGTTATAACATCTAGTTGTGCACGTCCCCTTTTGATTGAAATCGACTAAACCAAAAGTGTTCACGAAAGCGCAAAATCCCCAAAAAAATTGGATTTTTTCTTAAATGCATTAATAAGCCTTCATTGAGAGTTTTTCAACTATATATTATAAGCGGTAGTTATTTTCATTGGTTCCATTGTTATAGCTAAATAAAATTTTAATTAATGAAATATCTGGATCTTACAAGGGAAGGCACATCATTCAAATCGGACTCATCTATTTTTTTCTTTTTTATAACTTTTTTTAAATGTATTTTTTAAAAAATTTTTTAAATTTAAATAAATATATTGATTTATTTTAATAATTATTAATCTGTGATTGTAAAAAAACTTATACAATAAATAATAATAACAATAAAAAAATATGACAAAAAATCAGAATTTATTAGTGAAATAAATTTTATGAACTTTTAAAAATGTGTATATAAAATTTAGTAAGCATTATTCTATATGTGTATATGTAATAGATTTGGTGAAACATCTGATGTAAATATAAATATAATTGAAATCGTATTATTTTTGGAATTTCGTACAAGGAATTAATGTGGTGTACACATCAGGTTTTTTATTTTTTTCGCTTTGTTTTAAAATATATTTATTATTTAAATAGAGACAGTATGATCTCAAGAATTTGATTATTCATGACCGCATTAACAAAAGTCTGTCTATTCCCTCTAATCTTGAGCGAGCCTGACACATGAATTTCGCCTGAAAAAAACTTAATATTATCATCCCAACGTCGTCTGGATCTATACAACGGTCTAATTCTATTGGGTCTCCGATAAAACCCTAACAGTTACTCTTTTGTTCCGTATTTTTTGCTATATCTCCCGACCAGCGCAATCTACGAATGTTTGTTACAAATTTGTTATTTTATCGGAATTCAAATGTATGTAGTCTAACACAGTTCAAAATTGTGACACTTACTCCACTTCAATATGTTCAACAGTTACAGAACAAGATATTTTTTCTCAGAATTTTAATATTTAAACATAGAAAAATGAAATTTATTAAACGTTCTTAACGCAATAAGATTTTTTTTTTTTTTTTTTTGTTTAAGACCATTCCACCACAAGAAAATACGAAGGAGCAATTTGAAAATTGTAAATGGAAAGGCTAGGGTATGATTTAATTTTAAATGCAATAAAAACAGTTATTTTGATATAAAAAAGTAAGTGGTTTACGGGCTGTAACAGTTATAAACAAAATTGTGGGAAATCTTTTTTTTTAATGTTTATCGAAGCTAGTTTAAAAAATTATGGATTGGTTTACCGTACTTCTTAAATAAGTGTTCGACATACAATACAAAAAAATGAAGTTTATCAATAAGAATCTACCTATTTTTTGGTATTACACCACAGCTTGTAGTGTATTTTTTTAATATATTTTACTGATTACTGGAATAATTAAAGTAACAAATGAAAAGAATTATATTATGATTTATTTTATATGCATTTATATTAGGCCTACATTGTATTGTATTAATAACCAATTAAAAATGTAAACACATATATAAATATAAGTTTAAAGTATTTTCGAGTATAATTGTATTCCTAATTTTTTTATATTTCTGAATTTTATGTTTCTTTTTCTATTATTTTCTTGGTTTAATTAAAAAAAAAAAAATTAATTTGAATCATTATTAGTTAAGAAGAGAGTTGCTAATTCAAGTTGCAAGTTGATGAAACTTGAAACATGAATTACAATCGTAAATAACTGCAATAATTGCAGTTATTTAACAACAAAATTCCGTCATCATTCAGCTGTTTGTATTTTTTTCTTTTTTAATTAAATTTTCTATTAATGATTTGATGACTTTTACGGTGGCTGTACTATAAACATTTAGTGTTCTACGAATCTTGGTGTTTGTATATGTATTTCACTGTTTGTTTATGAATTTTCATACTTCCAGAAAAGAGATATGCTTCTTCGAAATCAACCTTTTCTTCATTATAAAAAGAGTGATTGATTGATTAAATATCTAAAAATTATGCTCTACATTTTACCTTATATTTTTTAAAATAAAAATTATGAAGTGATTAAAAGAGTTGGTCACAGTATGCGCGTATGTGTTGTTCGCGCGTTTCTGTATATTTTTAGCTTTATTAATTTTTTTTTCTGTAAAATCTTTTCTGTTGTTTTAAAATTAATGATTATAAAGAACAACTTTTCACTTGAAAACCTTTGTATACATAAGTAGTATTCGACTACAGGATTCCGGGATGTAGTTTCTCTTTTTAATTTTTTTAAATGGAAAAGTTGTGTATTTTACATTACGGTTCGGTTAAAATTTGTGTTAGTTAAAATATGGGCTGTTATCGCTACTATTTTAATCCGTTTCGTTTTTATTTTTTTAATTAATAAATTCTTTGGTTAAATTCTAAAAATTGTTATTTGTTCTAGAAATTGATTGAAAAGAAGAGCGCCGAATAATTTTCAGGAAATACTGTGACAGCGGTTTTACGAACGAGAACAGAACTATTGTACAAAGGACGCCAATCGGCTTGCGGTCGCTGTACGCCGGGAGCATAGAATACTCCAAATCCTCCCCCGACCACTGTAAGCCCCGCTCTGCAACTTTGAAATTAATTAATTCATAGACCGAACACCCTAGTGTTCGACTACATGAATCTCGAACCTAGTAAATATATACAACCGAACACGTCGACGACCGTCATCCGCCTATATGCAGTCTAATATTGCTTTTCCACGAACTCTTTATCCATCTTTCTGTAACGATGCTAAATATTTGTAAATTGACGAATTAATATTTACCTACACAACGGCTAATGTTTTAATGTATAGGATTTAGCCTCAATATCTAACGGTTTCAAAAAATGAAAAGCTTATTTTTAGTAATAAAATTTTATGACGAACAAAGGATATTTATATTTAAATAAATGAAGCTGCTTCCTCTTATTTATTTCCTCGAAATAAACGCTCAGTCAAACTTTTCTCAAAATATTTCGTTCGAAATCGTTTTAAAATTTTACTTTCATTTAACATTTATACTAAATATTTTACTAAACTATATCGTTAAGTAAGTAAATTCACAACCAACATTCTGTGAAGTGGAGGAAATCATGTTTTGTGGAATTTAAAAAATGTGTCTGAGAGTTGTTAAAATATTTTAGGTTATAATTTTGATCGTTTGGAATTTCTTTTTGGATTATTAATTTTAAAAAAAGTTACTGAAGAGGTTAAAAAATAAATAGGAATGTTGGTAAACAGTTAAAAAAAATTATTTTTATATACATTAATTTTATTATATTTCTATGTATTTGTTATTTATTTTTAATCCATCCCTAAAACGTACACTACATAAAAATATCATGAAAAACAATTTGTGTAACTTTTCTTCTATTGCATATTTTTCGTTAAGTAC
>JAAAKQ030106104.1:0-14220 GCA_010016005.3 Zanna intricata
GCTAACTAAAAATCATATGAATTTAATACTAGTAGCGCCATCTATGTGTCAGCCTACGAACTTTTCAGCCCACCTGGTAATTCCTTCCTTAATTCGTCCTTCCTTCCTTAATACTTGTGCAGATGAAGCACAGAAGACATGTATTATAATTAAAAAGTAATAAGACGTTTTTATGAACCAAAAAAATAAATAAAAATAAAAATCAACCATTTCTTAAACCTACTTTTCTGTTATCGATTTTCCATTATCCTTGGATGATATTGTTCCAGCTATCATCATTTTAAAAATTAAACTTGATTAAAAGACTTCAATCAGATGATTAATGCAATCATTCAAATGAGCAAACAAGTATTAATGTTGAAATAACATTTACAGATTTCATACCTTCAGACACAATCAAGAATCTATTATTAACTTTATCATCATTGATATCAACTATTAGAATGTTTGAATTTCATCTGACAGTAGCATTTTGAGTTATGTGTGGGATGACTCATTTATTTCCAAATAAATTTAAGGCTGGAAAAATTAGAAGAATGTGAATTATATCATCTAAATCTGCACAACATAATACAGAAACAGAGCAAAGATTAAATTTTACAGAATAGTCTATATAGGTAAGATGTTTACTACCTGAAAGATGTATTTGTGCAATAATTTTTTATTCTTAATCTGTATGTTGCAATACATTCAACTTTGAAACAATAAGAAACCTCCTGGCCCAGTGGTATGAGGATGATATGTATGACATGAAAATAAGGTGTCGTCTTGAACAGACCAAGAGAGAGGAACCTGGTGGGTGTTTATTACATGGTTTTATATTTTTAAATTTGTCACCTTTACTAAACATACTAATTTTTCTATAAAATGCACTGGAATTCATAAAACTGTAGATTCACTTTTTTACCAATTACAACTATCATTAAGTAATATTAACAATTAATAAAATTCACCTTATCAGCACATCAAGATAATCTCTAGATCTTTCAGCTTACTTGAAAGCCACAATCAGGAGTTAAAAATATTATTACATTAAAGTCAAAAATTTTAAAAATCATAGGTTAAAATGTATAAAAATTCATGACTGTCTGGTCGTACCAGTATACTCCTACCAGTCCTAACAATATACTGGTAGGATTGGACATTCATAACTGTTTGTACATTTTAACCTATGATTTTTTAATTTTTGACTTTAATGTAATATTTTTAACTCCTGATGATGTTTTTAAGTAAGCCAAAAGATCTACAGATTACTCAATGTGCTAGTAAGGTGGATTTTAGTAATTGTTAATATTATTTAATCAATTACATATCAGCGGTACAAAATGTTAGAGAAATTAATACTTACAATTATCATTATTAGATTCAATTATTTTTATCAATTTAATAATTTTCAGTCAAATTTTTATAGTTCTTTTTAACCATTTTTGTATTCTGTCATAGCCTAGCATATTATATAGCATACTAATGTTAATAAATAATCCTATCATTTCTTAAGATTGATTGAAAGGCCTTGTTCATGGATCCTATCGATTCCAATTACATGTATAACATGTTTTTGGAAGATCATGTAAGACTATACTAAATTATTTTAACTATCAATTCAAGATTCTCTGGAACTTTTATCTTAATGTGTGCCTGCCAGATATCCAGCCTTAAAAGACAACCTGAGGTTGTAGGTAAATTTAAAATATACTTAAAAAATGATAGCTGTGCCTTCTTGACTAAAACATAAAGCCCCCAGAACTCAGACATGTAAAGGAAAAGAAAAATCCATCCAGAAATCAATGAGAATAAATTAGATATAATTGACAATTATATAGATTGATTTACTTCTAATTAAATTATACTTGACCATGAAGTTTGCTATTATAGCTTTAGCCAGAAAATATTTATCAGCTTGAAAGAAAATTTCTGAAGATGACAGCAGAACACCCTGATAAGTAAAAGTGCTTGACATTTGGTGCAGTGAGTTTTTATAAGTCAGTTCTCTTTTAGAACTCAACAATCTCCTTTGTGAAAAGACGGTAATAGATTTGTTTACATTGACTTTAGACAAATTCTTAGTGCAATATTCTTCTAATATTTTTAATTTATGCCGTGCACTTTTTCAGTTTCATGCAATAATTACTAGATCATTAGAATATAACAAACAAATTAACTCCTAAAAATTATTAACATGAATACCACACACACATTTCTAGACAGGAAGAAAGCCTTCAGATCAGATGCAAACTACAAAAACATCAAAGAGCTTAAAGTATTACCCTGTAAGAAGCTCTCCAAAATTATAATTTAAAAAAAATTATGCCAGTTATCAGCATTGATATACTTGGCCTAATTATACATTTTAATGTGGATTTGAAGCATTTTACCACCAGTTCCTAGGCAGGGTTTATACCAAAATTTCCCTCGGCAAACGAAGTCGAAAGAACTTTTAAAATAAGTGTAAACATTTTTATAACCTTGCTTCTCTTTAGTCTTAAAATAGTATTTACTGTAAAAAATTTAACAATAAGCATTACATCCCTTCCCCTTCCTGTTGCCTATCTCAATATCTTGTAATAAACTATTTACATCCACACCACTTGATAATTTATAGTACAGTATTTTATTAAATAATTTTAAAATATTGTTCAAAACAGATATGTATGTCTATATATCAGACTCCAAATTTGAACCTGTTTTATACAGCATATACATTTCAATTTTCAGCCATTTTGAGGTGATATTTTCTTCTACCTTGAATTTATTAAGTAGTTTTAAAACATTTAAGGACAAAAAATCATTTAGGCTCCTTAAACTTTTAATTTAATATTAAATCTAAACCTTTGCTATTTTTAGTAGATTTTATTACAAACTCAACTCACCTAAATTAATCCCTCAATCTAATTCAAGCATGCAGTACTGAAAGAATACATTTTCAACATCATTCTTCAAAGGCATCAAAAATTTATAATCATTTTCTCATTAGTTTTATATTACACTGCTTCTTATCATAGATGTAATTTGAAATTTATTGATATTAGTTAAGTTTTTTTTTATCCTATTTTTATCAATACTTTAGTGAAGTTTTGCTTCTAACTATTGATAATTTTAAGACCAAAAAAAAAAAAAAGGAATAACCGTATAAAATCTAAAATAATACTTTTAGATAACTTATATCTTTTTGTTTCAATACTTGCATAAACTGAATGTTCTTAACATTCTTCAAACATTTTAATATTATAGATGGTGATGCTCTTAATCCTGTGGTCATAAATGAAATAATTTTCCAAAATGTATTTCTTTTGAAATATTAATAAAATGACACATTTTATTCAAACATTTATTCTTAAAGAATTAAATTTAGTGAACCAATGTAAATTATTTAGCTATCAATTTAAATAACAAACTTCATACATAAGCACTGCATTATCAACTTTCAATTTATCAATATCTTTTTTTACTCATTTTAATGCTTTTTCTATTCATGTATTTAAAGTTATTATGCTTATTAATAGACTATATCCAACAATAAACAGTAAGGTTTACTTATAATTATACTAGAAGCTTCAGTTCCATCACCACTTAAATATATTAGCATTATTAGTTTAATAAATATACTTAAAGTAAAACTTACTTCCATTACCTCCATAATTTCATCAGTATTACTTTATTTATAATGATTTCCAATTTCAAAAAAAAAATTTTTTAAATCAAGTTTTACCAATCAAACTGGAAAATTAAATTTCAACTCTTACACAATACAGAAATATATTTTTATAATAAAACCTAACTGCCAACTTAAACCAATAAAAAAAAGAAAAGTATTTTACAGAGAGAATCACAAATCATGTCTTACTGTTCAACAGTTACAGGTCAACTTAAAGCAGATTATTAAGTATGTATATATATATATATATATATACTTAATATCTATTTGGAATGTATATATATATATATATATATATACATTCTAAATTTTATTCATTTGAATTCCAAATATATATTCATTTATTTATATATAAAATACATTCCAAATAGTAAAGCAAGTAGAACAATCTCTCTGAAGATGATTCTATAGCCCAAAATAAGAAAAAAAGTTATGTAGTTCACTAAACGATTCGTTAGCAAGTTTCGCATTGCGAAAGATTTAGCTCTACTTTTTGCTCTCTCTGTAAAATTAAACATTACTAAAATTCTTGGGGTACAAATCTAGAGGTAAATTTGGTGCTTCCTTATGGTTTTTTATCTAAGAAATTGAATAAAACTAGTCACAGACCTCTATCTCACTTATGTTTTAAGAAAAACGAAGTAAAATACAAAAAGATTTTGTCGGAAAACACAATTTTTTAGTTTGAAATAAAATAACGTTGTTAATTTACCAATAAACAAATTAAAATTTGTAGTTAACTATGTAGAGAACTTAGTTCTAAGAAAATTATTGTAAATAACATATTAAAATTAAATACAAATTTGAGATGTTCAAATTTAATTAGAACAAAATACACAAATTGGATCGGAAAAGTGATACGATTTAAACAAAATAATTTACACATAAATGCTAAAAATTATAAAAATAAATTTGAAAAACATACTTTTAAAACAAACTAAAAAATTTTATTTTTTCATTGGTTGGCAATAACAGCTGATCAACAATTAATTTTAGTGTCTAGCACTTGAATGTTCATTTGAATGGTGATTGTACTGTTCTGTTCGCTCAGTCAATAGGTGAATATCACAAATTTGTTTTCATTTGGAGAGTTGACGGACGCGCTAATTTATGGTAAAGTCTTTACCCCCCACACACACACACACATGGTTTACCTGTTGTTCCTAATAAATAAATATTTGTTTAATATTTAATTAAATTAATCTTCCTACATTGTTTTACCATTTTTTATTAATACTTAGTTATTTTATAAGGTACAAGTCTTTGATTAATAAATCAATCGCGTACTAATTATTATTTGAATTCAGTATTGAAATTACTAAAAAGACCATGGAGTTTACTTTCAGCCGATATAATTATTTTTTTAAAATTTAAACCTGTTAACATTTATTTTAATTACATCTTCTTTATTTAAATTACGTCTTGCAATTTAAGACTATTGTTTTTTTTTTCTTTAATTTATTTTGGGAATGCATTTTCTGTTAAATTTATTTATAATTTTTTTTCTTATTTGTGGCTTTTATGTATTTTATATTTATTATTATATCTAATCAAATACCTTATTTCTTAATATATTTTTATTTAGACAATGATGTCTACGTGTTGTAAAATTTTAAAAAATAAGCAGGAAAAATTTTCAGTAAGAATCAGCGAATTATTATTATTATGATGTGATACAGTATAAGATGTGGATTTTAAATTTCGATTCTAAGCATAACCATTTTCTTTATTATCCTGAAATTAAACATTTTACATGATAAATTTAAAAGAAAAAAATTGGATCATCTGAAACACCTTCGTAGAGTTCACATTTCTGAATGTGAGAATGTGTCGATAATTTCATCCACTCGTTTAGTAATTATTTAAACTGAATTTTACTTCAATATTACTTTATAAATATATTTTTGTACTAAGATCCAGTAAGTGATTTTTTTTTCAATAATTTTTTTTTTATCATAATCTGCAAATGCCAAATTTTATTTTTATTCAATTTTTTTATGAAAAAGCGAGTATCAACAGCTATGGTCATTAGCCTGGTAGGAAATTGGTAGCGTATGAAATATGCTCCACGCCCTGACCAGGATTAGAACCGGGGACCTCCTCACAAAATACCCGAGCCGCCACCTTTATTTCTTTTAACCTCCTCTGGGACCACCGTTAGGTATAGCTTCAGAAGAGGAGATGAATAACAATTTTTTGTAGCGTTTGAAAATCCCAGCCCGACCGAGACGCGAGACGATAACTAATCAGCCATGAAGGTTTAATTTTATTAAAATCATACGAAACGTTTTTGAAAATTCTAGCATTTTAAAAACTTATTGCACAATAAATTCTATAAAAATTTCTTACGGAGAGTAGATAAAAGTATACAGTTCCATATTATATATATATATATATATTAAAATATTGCAAAACTACTTGGAATAATTTTTTTTAATTTAGCTTTTTAAAGTTTTAGCAAATAGTTTTAGTGCCTGCCAATAAAAATTAGTATCTTTTGCATACAGTTCAGAATATTTTTTATATTCTTTCTTAGATATCTGTACAAAATCAAAATGAAATATTATAACCATACAAATAAATAATAATAAACAGAATGAAATGTAACATTGATAATTTCAAAAAGTAAAATAAAATACTTACTTTAGTATCGGGCGATATGAAAGACATTACAGCAAGAGATGGACAGTAGTCCTTGATCATCTATTCAATTTAGTTTAAGATATGAAACACTTGCAAGAGTAAAAATGTATATTAATAGCTTATGTTAAGTGATAAAGTTCATCAAATGATGATGGTGATTTTCAATAAACTATTTCGTGATATTACATTCGTTTATTTTCAGTTGGATCGATTTATTTATTTTATTTAAAAACATCATAGAAATTTGTAAAAAATAATTATTTTTCTTTAATTTACAAAAAAAAACAAAGTTTTTTGTATTAATAATTTCTTAAAATTAAAACTATAGCATTTTATTTAAAGATTAGAATATTAACAGTTTATAGCAGACATAATGTAACTAAAAAAGATTACATTTTTTAATCTTGTACGTTATAATCTTAGAATAAGAAAAAATTGAATTACCTAGAATATTAAACAAAAAAAAATTCTGGGATATCTACCTTGGAAAAACTAAGGAAAATCCTCTCTTTCCTTTTCCCTTGGGGAAACAATAGTCATCGTCTTTCTTGAGGAAACTACGTCCTTGTAAGTACATGAATAAGAATAAATGATTCCCTCTGACTTGCCATCCAATTATTTATAAAAAAAATATCGCAAAACAAAACAAAATAATTCGTTTCCGTAGAATTCACAAAAATTATAATCTCTAACTTCGGCAGTAAAGATCTTCGATCATGATATAACAAAGTGTATTAGTGGAAATTCCTTCGAAATCGACGTAATTTTAATAGATCATTTATTCATACCAACATATATTCTCTTGTTCAATGTAATTTCAATTTTCTTTATACGAATTACGCCTAAATTTACTGTTAACAATGATTTTTGGGATTTGTTTTTTTTTTCTTTTCGAGTAATCCTTTTAGAGAGTATGAGGAATCAACTTTGGCTTAGTTTTCTTTTCTTCAATTTTCCTTCTGCTCACTTTTTTTCATTCGGAGTTTTATTCCTTCCCTTTATTGTCCACTTTCTTCCATTGTTGATTATTTCTTGAAAATCTGCTTTTTGAGTTGCTTTTTTAAAAAGTGTAGTATTCCCTAATGTGTCTGCTTTTATTTGAGGACTTTTCATATCTTTTCCTAGAAACCATGTGAATTTGGTTTTGAAACAAGTTTTTTTTTTACACACTAAGGGTCACTAAAAAAAACTTAATCTCAATCGTTTTTCTAATATTCTTCCTGTTTTATCACGTTATCACCATTATTCATCAATTTATAGAAATTATTCTAAAATCAGTTGTTTTTTTTTCTTATCTCAACTAATTTTCATCAGATTGTTATACGATCTAATTAAAAAAATTATTTCTCGGTTTGAACTCCAGCACACTATGAACTTTCGTTAAGTTTAATCTTCACTCTAAATAGTATAATTTCTAAATATATTTTTAAAGATATTTTCTCGTTAAATTTTAACGATATAAAAATTATACATAGAGTAAAAAAGTTAATGAAACGAAACTATTTTAATTAGTTGTCAGGATGCGTTCCACGATCAAGAAGGTCGGTAAGAGCCCACAGAACTGGACAGCACGGCGAAGTCAACAAACTATGTTTACAGTTCTAGATATACCAAACATTATATTTCAGTTCAATTAGATTTGTAACAAGGAACACTTTGAAAAAATACCTCGAAATTTGTTAGACAACTTTTTTTTCTTTCATTTGATGAACCGCGGGACTCGAATATGTCACTTTTTCCTCAGAAAGAGCCTACCTTTCAACCTTTCCTCAGAAAGGTAGGCTTAAAAATCGCGCCGCGAAGTAGCAATACTTAACGTCACCTTTGAATTTTTGAATGCCTCGTACCAAAGCTTTATAATGTACTTGAAATAATAAAATTTAAAAGAAAATATGCTAATAAGTTTTGCTAATAAATAAGCTTGTTTTAAATACAGAAGATGAAACAATTTTTTAGATTCCCATCACTTCATTAAAAAAAAATAATAATAAAAGTATTTGTTTGCGAGAAGTGTTTGCAGAAGTGGCAACAAAGATTTGTTACATAAAACAGAAATAATTCGATCAGTAAAATTTTTTATGGAGACTAATTGTTGGAGAAATAAAAAAAAAGTTCATTTAATAATAAATAACATAAAAAGAATGTCCACGGATACGATAAAAATCAAGGATTGCACTTACAAAGTAGTAAGTGCAATGTTACATCACTGATCTTCGCTTCGTGAAGGTCATTACTAGTTTTATACTAGTTATATACTATAACTAGTATACTAGTTACTAGTTATATTCTATTTTTTTTAAAAAAGGAAAAATATGTAAGAAATCAATGATATGACTATCAACAAAAAAAAAATTGGCCGAGAAATTCAAAAAATATATGTTTATTTGTTCTAGAAAGATATTTCTATTTTAATAATAAATCCATAATGTAACAATCAGTAATTCATTAAAAAAAAATAAAAGAAACAAAACGCAGTGATATCAAAAAAAAAAATTACAATGAAATTGTAAACCGTAGAATAAGAGTCTCGCAGATGTCATTTCTTCCGCTCAAATATATAAATGAAATCGAGTCGGTAAGAGTTTTATTTAACATGTTTTTTTTTAAACAAAATTCTAAATTAATAACAGATTTTGATAATAGAAATAGGCTTACCTTTTTTTTGATATCAGTATCATTTTGTAAAATACGATTTTATTTACATTACAGAAATTTTTGTTTTGAGCGGAAGAAATTATATCTACGAGACCTTACCGTACGGTTTCATTGTAATTTTTTTTGGATACACATTACAGACACGTTTCACGATGCGCAAAACGTAAGTAAACATAACATAATTTTTTCCCTACAAATCATTCATCTCATTCTCTGAAGATATTTCAACGGTGGCTCCGAAGGTTTAAAAACAATTCTCATCATATTTTTACAAATATGAGTGTCGATAAGATAGGAATAAATAAGCTTTTGTCTTAAAGTTGTTTACAGCATAAATAAACTTAACATTTGTAATACAGCTAAATAAATCCGTCCGTATAATAAACAGATAAAAAGGTGAATTTAAAATTGATATTAAAAAAAGTAATAAATTACTACTTAAGTGATAAGTATATAAGTAACTACTTAAGTGATAAAATGCAAAGTGATAATGCATAAAAATGCATTAAGGATGATGCATTTTTATAAAAGATACAATTATTTTATATTTCCGCTAAAATTATCATAATTCTTTTGAGTGTTATTTTCTACCATTCCAAGCATTCTATCATTTGTAGTTGACGCGTTTCGGAGTAACTCCATTCTCAAAACTATCTTTAGAACTTATATTTGGAACTCACGTTTAGCACTCACTCGTTTTGTAATAGTTTTAGTGAGCACTCAATCTTTAGCACTCGCTCACGTGAGATTGGCATTGTTTGAGTAACAATTCTATGGAGGGCCGAAAATAACACTCAAATCAGTAATATCTTAATGAATTTTACATTAATACATTTCAGTTAAACCAGTTAAAAAAGTTATTACTTGCTATTAGTTTAAGCAAGTAATAACTTTTTCTTTTTTTTAACCTCTGGAACTACCGTTACATATTGCTTTGATGAATGATTTGTAACATGTGTAAAAATGCCATGCCTGACCGGAATTCGAACCCGGGACTTCCGGATGAAAGGCCGAGGCGCTACCACTCATACCACGGAGGCCGGCTGTCTACATTTTTTATTGAAGGGACTCAAATTTATTACGATTTGACTCAAATGTTTTCTTTCTTATAACCACATCGGTCCAGCTATCCATTCTATTCTGGGGTAATTCCAAATCATCATCTATCAAGGGTGAATCGTTGCGCGAGTTTATATTTTTATTTATCACTGGAGCAGCAATATTTGCGCCATCGTCAGTATGTTCCAAATCGGTAGTTCCAAATCATCATCTATCAAGGATGAATCGTTGCGCGAGTTTATATTTTTATTTATCACTGGAGCAACAATATTTGCGCCATCGTCAGTTATATTTCTGTCTAACTTACTAACAAAACCAACGAAAACATTGGAATTCAGAATCGAATTAGAACCACTTGAACTTGAAGTAAATGCCTTATCTTTATTATTTTTCTGAGGTCGCTTTTTCACAATCTGTGAATAGTCTGACGTTATACGTGAACTTTCAATAAAAGCAAGCACTAAGTTCAAGTATTGTCTGCTTGAGGATAAGATTTTCTCACGCAGACATAGAATTTCTGTCTTACTGAAGATAAATCATTGCGAAAATTGGAAAGCACATCGTGAAAATCATCTGTAGTTTGCAGTCCAAATTCAACAGGAAATTTTATGACAAGGATTCTTCGTGTCAACAGTGTCTTCAGAAGCATCAGATAGTAATACGGAGTTTATATTGTACCGAGTTTTGCCAAATTTATAGAAAAAACTTTAATAGATGAAACTATTTAAACCTTTTGTGACGAAAACAACATTATGCATTTTCTGTGCTACGATCATCAGATTTGCTCGGCTAGAAGAATTTAATTTGAAAAAGATTCAAATAAAATAATTTTATTAAATATAAATAAAAAGTTATGCTGGTTTACTTTCATACGAAGCAAAGCAGTCTACTTACATCGGTAGTAAAAGCAGACAAAACTACACACCCCTCGTCCAATTCTTCACAAGCCACGCAGCAGACACGCACCTCACAAGAAAAGATGAACACCTCACAAAAAAACAATCCACGGAAAACACAGATACCACGTCACACATTACTACATCAACAAAATACAATAATTCACCTAGTTACAGCTCTTCCCCGAAACAGAGGGTTTCCTACATGCCATCCAAGAATAAGTCATAACAACCCGAAATTACTAAAAGTACATAATTGGTGACTCATACCTTTACAATGGCACATGCAGAAGATTGCCATCAACAAAAGTAAACAGTAGTTCACATCACAGGTGGATGCAGATCTCTAGTCGTAACCGAATATACAGCCAACATAATGCAGCAGCTTAAGTAGCAGACCAAGCACTACCCACAACACACAGAATCATAAAAAACAAGGTCCTTACTGCAAATACACACCGACATTCATACTCAAAAATACTAAATACAAACTATACTGGGGTTTTGACATTCATAAGAATAAAGCAATTCCCGCCAATCGACCAGACATCAATTTCAAATCCAAAAAATAAAAAATTACCTACCTAGTCAACATTGACATTCCCAACGACTCAAACATCCAAACCAAATACACCGATCCAATGATAGAAATAAAAACACCGATCCAATGATGATGACGTTTTCTTATTTTCTGGAAACAAGAAAACGTCATCATCATCCCCCTCATTATGTCAGTCACAAATCTTACACTACATCTAATACAGTTAGGATTCAATGAACATATACAAAGAAACTTCTAGAAACTAAACATACTCAAAACTTGCAACATTGTCAGATCTTTCTTTTATACAGAATCATAATAACATTTGTACAGACATGGCATCGTTGATCAGTGCAGATTAAAACCGCAGTCACGCGAAGAAGAAAAAAAATGATAGTAATAACTAAATGGAATTTATTAATACAAAACAGTGTTACCACATAATTATATACTCTGTTATAAAGTACTCGGTTAAATAATTTGTTACAAAATACACAAATTAAATACTCAAAACAAAATACTCTACAAACATATCCCGTTATTCGGTACGATTAAAAAAAGAAATGCTACAGCTTTTCGACGTCACCAACCCAGGAAAATAAAAGGCGAACCTTGAGAGAAATGTTACTTATGACGTTAGAAGATAACTAATTTATTTGATCTAAAATTGAGCGTCTAAACAACGAAAAAGGATTTTTAAGGCGTTTGAAATTTCGATGAAGTCTATCATTAAAGAGAATGGTGCACTGAAGAAGAAGATTTCTCAGCTTTGTATTCAGAATACTTTCATGCAAAATAAGTTGAATAAGCCAGAAAATAGAGGTTGTCAAAACAACTTTATCTTTAAACACCTCTAATAAAATTATATATAAAAAATTAAGTTTAGAATAATTTAAATATTTCTTTCACAAATTTGTAATTGGTCTATATATATATATATATATATATATATATTTTGTCTTTATAAAAAAATAATCCAATAAATGATATTTCTTTATTATTTTTCTAATAAAAATCTTCGGTTTTTATCTTCTTACTTTTACGGTAACATCTGTAAAACATAGTACATTCTTAATTTCTAAACAGGATTTTATATAAACCTCATATAACACTAACTCTCATTACTTGTTTCTACTTAGCCATAAAACGATAGCAAACAAACGCCTTTATTAAATTTGTACAAGTAATTTATGCGTATTAACATTTTCCATGTAATAAAAAGATATCTAATATTTTACTGCTACTACTAAACCTCTACGGTTATCGTAATTTAAACGTAAAACTGAAAACCACATTTATTTATTTTGTAATTGATAATTTCAAAATAAGTTTGCACTTGCTTATAAGTAATTAGGTAACAATGATTAATAAACAATAGCCAAGTCCGTGTCAATAATCAAATCAAGAGCATTCGGTAAATCAGTCGGTTCCTTTACGAACAGAATTATTGAAAACTGTTCACATTAGTTTACGCTTTTTCTTCTCTAATTGAACTTTTATAAATTATTACATGAAAGTTTTCCTTTTAAATAATAAATTATTTTCTTTACTGCCCACGAATGTGCTTTTACAATCCTCAAATATGTTCAATATATTCTTCTTAATATATGAAAATTTGTTTGGAAGGAACAGGTTTTAGAACCATAGAAAACAAATCAGTAATATTTTTTTCTTCAGCAAACTTTTTATCCGAACGTTACTCAAAATTGATTTCTGAAAAATCAATTTTCATAAGGCAAAACGTATCATTACTTGGCGTTTTAAACTCCGGTTAATAGTTTAAATCTTCAATTTTTATTTCCTTGTACGAAGTAAAGGAAGTATTGCAATCGCAAAAAATGTCGGTTTTCACATTTCAACAGAAATATCTGTTTTGACCATCCCTGAATCCATTTTGACTAGTTTCGGCGTGAAATCTTTACATATGTACATACGTATCTCGCATAACTCAAAAACGATTAGCCGTAGGATGTTGAAATTTTGAATTTAGGACTGTTGTAACATCTAATTGTGCACCTCCCCTTTTGATTGCAACGACTGAACCAAAAGTGTTCAAAAAAAGCCCGAAATTTTGGACTTCTTCCTAACTGTAGAAATAAGTCAACATTGAGAGCTTTTCAACGACATATAAGTGGTACTTAATTTCATTAGTTCCATAGCCAAACAAAATTTTAATTAATGAAATATTTGGATCTTGCAAGTGAAGGGACATCCCCCTTCAAGTGAGGGTTCGAATCAGACTTTATATCCTTTTTTCTTCTCTTAACTTTTTTTTTATTTATTTTTTTAACTTTTTTTTTAATTTAAATATATCGATTCATTAATAATTATTAACCCGTAACTGTAAAAAAAAATACAATAATAAATAATAATTCAATATAACAACAATAAACAAAAAAAAAAATATGAAAAAAAATCAGAAGTTAATATTGAAATAAAATTTTATGGATTTTTAAAAATGTGTATATGTTATTTAATAGGCATTATTATATATCTGTATATATAACAGATTTGACGAAACATCTGATTATATAATTTTAATTGAAAATTATAATTTAGAATCCTATTATTTTTGGGTTTTCGTACAAAGGAGTCATGTAATGTCCACATCACATTTTTCGTAAAATAAACGTATGTAAATGGCAGCTGTTATACACGAGGGTAAGTCAATTATTATCCGCAATATAGTTATACAATTTTATTGTAATCAAATAGGAAACTTACAAGTACATCATTTTTCAACATAGTCCCCTTGCTTTTCAACGCACTTG
>JAAAKQ030106115.1:0-14220 GCA_010016005.3 Zanna intricata
GAACCTTAGAACTCTCGATTTCGAAATCAGCTGATTTGCGATGTCGCGTTAACCACTAGACCAACCCGGTGGGTTTGATCGTATGGATTAGAAACGAAAGATTTGATATCCGGCTAGAATCAGTTGCCTAATCTTCTATTTTATGACCAGGTAAATTAATTCACTGAAATAAAAGTTGTTTTTAAAACCACGTGTGACGTAATATCGGTTCTAAAAATGTTCTACCTTATGTGCATCTAATTTAAATTCAGTCGGTATGTGCAGTAATAAAATATAATTTTGTAATAACATAATTTTTTAACACATATGCGTGTATGCTGTAATACCTGTTGGCGCATGTATACGCGCGGTCTCGACTCTTTCTCTACGGCAGACTGGCGTAAACTGACAGTGGTTTCCCGCCGTATTTTTCTCCCCTCTTTTTAACTCCCCACACTACAATCAATCAACGTATCGAAACATCATAACTGTACATCAACATTACGCGATGTCGTCAGTAATGACGTTAGAGGAAAAAACAATATGTGACATTTAGAAAAGCAAAAAATATATATAACCGATATTCTTATTATTTTTTTCTGGAATTTTATCTTAAGTATATTCATTAATGAAAATATTCCAGAATGTAAAAAAAATTCATCATCTTCTCATTCCTCTATCGAGCACGTTTTCATGATATCAATTTTCAAGAATGCTTTTTATGATTACAGAAATAATGAATCACACTATCTACAACCCTAGCACCCTTAATAAACTAGTTTTTATAAAATTCATTCTATACGTACAATGTTTCCGAGTTGAATACAGATCGTAGAGGCAAGCACTATCAATCCATTAAACCGTTCGTTCGGATTCTATATTTTTATAACAGTAAATTACTTCAATTTAATATCACACATTTGTTGTAATGTGGTGGCACCACGTTAATATTTCATCCACGACTGACAATAACACAGCAAAAATATAAAATAATAAGACGTAAAATTATTTTAACGATTCAAAATTGCATGAAAACTTTTTGGGAGGTGATTGGTAGTGATATTATAAGAGAAAAGAATTCGTATAAAGATACATTCGAAGGTGCTTTCTAATTAACCATCGACAGAAGTTCGTCTGTTTTATCTCATTCGGACGTAATATGTTTTGTACACGCGGTTATATGCAATAGATACAATAGTTCCTCCCATAATGCTGCTAACGCTTAATTGTTAAGTATTTAAACATTCTGGTGCTTGTAATGGGAAATAATTGTACAGCATAGAATATTCATTCTATAAAATTTTAATTTCTTCCGACCGTTGTCGACTAGCATTTATTAATTTTGGTTTCAGCAGGTCTCCTTCAAGACTTGTTTTCTCAACTTCAAACAGTTTATGATATGGTATTCTATAATTTGGCTAATTGTCACGCTATTCTAGAATAACGCCGATTTTAAAAATAGTAAAGTAAATTTTTTCATAAATGTACATCATGTATAACAAATCTCCAGATGTATTTATACAAATTCGTGATGTCTCCCATCGCGCATAACTGCAGATTTTTTAAAAAAAATTGTTTACTTAAACAGCAACAACAAAAAATTGTTTATAAAATTATTCATATACAATATAAGTGAGTCTTGACAAGACTCAATTACTTAGATATACTATTTTTCTTTGTTATTATTAATTTACCATAGTGAAGAGATTTTTGTTCAGCTTAAAATCTGTCTGCTTTTATTTTTAATTAAAGATTTCGAATTTTTGAAATTTGAGCTTCATTTCTACTGGACTTGATTCACATAATGTTTCTCAAAATCAAGTTTTCAACAAATTTGTTAAAAATAATATTTGTTTGCTTATAGGAAACTTTGCGGAGTTAATTTTCAGCATACAAAAAATCGTTTTTTCTACTTCTAGAGGTGTACTAGACGTATTAAACTACGAAATTTGTGCCTTAATTTGGGTCATTAGAATTTCAGCGTGGCTCTATTTTATCCTTGGAACTATGAAATATTTTATCCTTGGAAATATGAGGAAAATATTTAATTAGCCGTAACTGGAAACCAAAGCGTTTCGTCGTACGTTTAAAGGAACTATTTTACTTATATTAATATCCAAAGTTAACAATTGCCTGGAGTTTTTTGGTTACCTACGCGCGCGCGCAAATACACCACACGGTTTGTTCCGAAAGATTTTCCAAACCTGAGACTCTCTCTCTTAATCTGTTTAGCCTCCGGAACTATCGTAAAGGTATTACTTCAGAGGATGAATGGGGATGATGTGTATGAATATAAATGAAGTGTAGTCTTGTACAATCTCAGGTCGATCACTCCAGAGAAGTATGGTTAATTGAAACCCAACTACCAAAGTGCACCGGTATCCACGATCTAGTATTCAAATCCGTATAATACCTTTACTAGGATTTCGACCTTAGAACTCTCGACTTCGAGATCAGCTGATTTGCGATCTCGCGTTAACCACTAGACCAGCCCGGTGGGCTCCCAAACCTGAGACTGGAATAGGATATCAATACAAACAAAAAAAAAAAAGAAGAAATACCCTGTCTTTTTTATGTTGATGTACATGTACTCGACAATACCTTTGTCCAAGATAAATAAGTTTCAAAATCTTTCCTTTTAACATCTCAAGATGGCGGCTATTTAAATATTTAATCATTAAAGTAGTAAAGATTAGTTTTATCAAATTATGGTTTATTAAATAACAATTTTAAATCTTTTTTCGTGAATAAAATAAAACCTTATTTGTTCAAATCAGTTGATATACAACTGAGATATTAATGAAATTCTTAAAATAGATCCCAAAAATGATGCAGTCTGACAATTTTCTGCCTCTTTTATTTACTTAAAAAGTTGAATTAAAAGTAATTATTAGTAATAGTAATTGTAATTACGAGTATAGTAAATAGTAGATTTACAGCAAAGTTCATACTTATGGTAATGTTTTAATTAAAACGGGTCCTCTTCTTTTTTTCCCTGATATAGGAAAAAATGATGAAATTGTTTAATGAAAGATTGATGACTGACGTAATGGATTCAGAAAAAAGAAAAGAGATGCAGGAAAAATAAAGGGATCAGAGAATGCTTTTGCTTTTTAATTTGAATGGGCAATAAAATCTGTAAAATTTGTTCAAAAAATACTCATGGGGAAATTATTAGCTTTTAAATTAGGAATTTTACAAACAAGATGAATAAAAACATTTAGAATATCCTGAGTTAATCAGAAAAAATAAAAAAAACTTGCCCTATTCTTTCAACTAGTTGATTAAAAAAGTAAAAATTGTAGAACGTGTAATAAAATTCCGCATTTTACACAAAACATTTCATGTTTATCTAGACTATTTAGTTCATTATTAGTATATTTTATGCATGATCAATTATTAGATCACTTGTAAAGCAAAATACTTCTCTTACTCGAAGTAAGTAAACTGTTTTTTTTTTTTATTTTAAGGTATAGAAATTATTTAAATAAAAATAATTAGATTTTTACTTTCCTGGCATCATAAGTCTAATGCTATGCTGGAAGAAGGAATCATGGTAATCAATAGGATATGTTTTTTGAAAAATAATAAAAACCGCAAAAATAAAAAAAGTAGGGGGAATGTTCGTACGTGCGTTGACATATTTGAAGATTAATAACTTTTGATTGGATAAACCGATTTTGATGAAATTAGGAACACAGGCTCTTGAATATTAGGCAATTTAGTAAAAGATTGAAATATATATCTCCAGGGAGTGATGTAGGTAATTCTTTTAGATCAATTTTCTTGAAATTTTACAAACCTAACCCATTTTATTCTTAGCTTATTCATTTTAAGCTTAGAACAAGCGTACATGCTTATCTTGCAATTTTCAAAAAAATATTGCTTCCAAATTCTTCAAATTTGTGGCATATCTTTTAACCGAAATTTATGAATTACACTGATAAACATAATTTTTGTTTCGTAACATAAAATATATGATTTTAATCTGTTGTGTGATGCTGAAAAGAAGTATGAACTCAGAATCTTTCTATCACCCACTATTTTTGAAAAAATTTTAAATTCTAACTAAAGGATTTTTTCATTTTAACGTACAGTTAGCATTTTAAGCTCCTATATTGTATTTTTTTAGCTCATTCCTTACTGTTTAACTTTGTTAACATAATTTGTAAGTTATACATGAAGAATACTAGACAAAGAATTACATCAGTGATAATAGACACATATGATTCGTATCTAACACTGAAGAGTAAGTCTTCATTGACAAGATTAATCACGTCTCTGCAGGTTAAAAAATGTAGCTGAAAACACAGTTGTGTTGTATGTTTTAAGCACTGGATTTAGGAATGAATTAATTCTGTACAGTTTTATTGCTGTCTTAAGTTTGTTAACAGTGCAGTGTCATAATGTCTCAAAATTGTGTAAATGATGTGGATGCCTTTTGTCATGTATGTGGAGAGTTTACCGTAAAATCAAATAGAAAAAGCATTCCACTTTTAATTAAAAGAGCATATCATTTCTACTTTCACTGTAAAATTGGTGATCAGGATAGGACGTGGGCTCCTCATATAATATTCACTAATTGTTTGGTGTATTTAAGAAGGTGGCTGAAAGGTACACCATTTAGTGTACCTATGGTTTGGTGTGAACCAAAGGATCATGTAACCGACTGTTACTTTTGTTTAACAAGTGTGTCTGAAATTTTTTTAAAAATCTAAACATACTTTAAAATATCCTTCATTGCAATCTACAATCAGGCCTGTACCTCACACTGAAATTATTCCAGTTCCTGATACAATTGTGAATGTATGTTTCGAAAGAAGCGATGTAGAATCAGGCAGTACTGAAGATGACAACAAAGATTTTGATTTCGAATTATCTTCCAATAAGCCACATCTTATATCACAAGTAAATTAAATGACTTGGTTAGGGATTTAAATTTATCAAAAAATTGAGCTGAACTGTTAGGATCAAGATTGCATAGTTGGAATTTACTTCAGAAAAATACAAAAATGTTGGACTTTCGAAATCGACGAAAAGAACTTTCTCAATTATAAGAACTTTATTGCACAAATATTGATGAGCACATAAACCTGAGGACTGGCGCCTTTTCATAGATTCGTCCAAGTAAGTATACCTTAAAAGTGGTTCTACTACACGACGGTAACAAATATCCTCTGATACCGGTCCGCTTATGGTATTAATTTGAAAGAGACATACGATGTGATGAAAGACGTTTTTGAAAAAATTAATTATAATTAGTTATAATTAAAAATTAATTATATTAATTATAAACATAGCTGGTGATTTGAAAGTTATATGTGGTGTTATTACACCACATATAACTTATATATAATATATTAAACTTATATATTTAGATATTGGTGTTTTAAAGTTATTTAAAACATATGTGGTGATTTGAAAGTTATAGCTATAACTAGCCAAGTTAGGTTAGACTGGAGTTAGACTATAGTAAGTAAATTTGTTTTCTTTGGGAGTGGGACAGCCGAGCTAGGGATAAATATTATCTTACCAAAGAATAAAAAAAAACGAAACAACTTAACTCCGAATGGGAAAAATATTGTTTATTATGCCCTCAGTTGAACCAAAAAAAAATATATTTTACTCCCTCTCCATATCAAGCTACGACTAATGAAATATTTTGTAAAAGCAATGAAGAAGGATAGTCCCGGACTTTTGTATATCAGGCAGAAATTTCCGAATGTAAGTGTAGGAAAAATTAAAGACGGAATATGTTTTAGTTCTCAAATACGAGAGTTGGTCAAAGATGTTGTATTTAACTCGATGTTAAATATTGTAGAAAGTGCAGCCTTGGGCTTCATTTAAAGAGTTTTGCAAATTTTTCCCGGCAAACAAAAATCCGACAATTACTACGATATTACTAATAAATTTCTTACTTCATACAGAGCCATCGGATGTAATACATCTTTTAAAATACATTTCCTGCACTCACAATTGGATTTTTTGCCGGAGACAACCACGGAGACGTAAGTGACGAACACGTTGAACTTTTCCACCAAGACATTTCGGTGATGAAAAGCCGCTATAAAGGGGAATGAATACTAACATGGTAGGCGATAACTGTTTGACATTAATTCGGGACGTGCCTGAGGCTATTTATAAAAGAAAAGCATCAGTGAAATCATTCTAACCTAGTTATGGCCATGCAAAATTATAAATTTTTACAGATTTTAATTATATTTTCCCTTAGTTTTTTTTTTGAAGCGTAATTTATTTAAAACTAAGGGTGATAGAAAAATTGTATTTACATATCTCTAATGTACGCAAAAAAAGCAGTTCAAGAAATGTTATCACACTTAAAGAAATTTTTTTTATCACTGTTACGATTAATCTATTTAAAAATATCATTTTTTTTTTCATTTTTTTAAACCTCGACTTATCATTATTTTTTCCAATACATAAGCTTTTTTTGTACTGAAATTATTTAGACATCATTGCTGACTTATCATCATCAATCATTATTTCATCATTTCTGATTGAAATGAAGGAGAATAAAAATGAATTAATTGGGCACGTGAATTACAAAAGGATAAAAATAATTTTGATTTAATTTATTTCATTGAAGTACCGACAAACATAAATCAAATAAGATACTAATATTTCAACAATGAAAATATATAATGACCTACAAATATACTTCGGATTGAGAAGGGAAAATTAATAGTAAATGACAAATCCATGCAGGGTGTCTATTAACTGAAAAAGATATAGGATTTAATTCATATTGTATTTTACTGCACGCAAATATTTACAGTTTGTTTTTTTTTTTTACATTACATAAATTAATACAATGTAGCGCTTTAGAAGCAAACATCAACAGTGCTTACTTATAGAAATGAAGTAGATATTAATTTGCATGCTGTTAAAATTCTTATTTACTATGATAATTTTTTTTCTTTCTAAAAACACGCACTATATTAATATACTGGCATGTTCCTATCTTTATCTAATCATTACTTTACCGCTATTTAGGGGGAAAAAAACAATAAAAATAATAGCTCAAAACCTATACAGAAAATAGAAGATGTCACTAAACAAAATAGTTCTTCTCAATTCACGAATAAGCTTCCTATTAGACATAAAAGTGAAGGAAAATGAAACGAAAAAACAGAAGAGATGAATCCTCAACCTAATGGAACCCTAATAGGAGCTGGCATGTTCCTATCTTTATCTAATCATTCCTTTACCGCTATTTTGGAAAAAAAAAACAATAAAAATAATAGCTCAAAACCTGTACAGAAAATAGAAGATGTCACTAAACAAAAGAGAAGAACTCTTTTATCTTTAATCTTGAAAGATAGTTCACATATGATAGTTAAGTCTTAGTTTATACTCTGATGCGAATCGACGGATTTCTTTCCGAAAATATGATATCTTCAAGTAGTCGCGTTAATCACGCTGCTCCGTATAAACCAAGACGCCTGTGTTACGTACCTCACTAATTTTCTCTAGAATTTTTTAATAACTTCACTATTGCTGGTGCTTGTCGTACTCCAGAATTGGATGCCTTAGGTCCAAATTTGCTTCAAATCCCTTTGTACAACAGTTGCTTGTTAGATAGTGATAACTGCGATTTCCTGCCTAGTAACCAATACAGCTCCTTTAATTTGATGTCCAGGTGTTTCCTTTTTTCCTTCAAGTGAATCTTCTAAGTAAGACGACGATCCAGCTGAATACCTAAGTACCGCACACACTCACGTGGGATGAAAACTTCATTCAGTTGGGCCCTTGGACAGACACCTCTTCTCATTGAGAATGTCATATTTCGCTGAACTAACCAGTCCGCATCCGGACTGCAACTTAGCTGAGGCCTGAGTCGGATCATCGACGACAGCCAGAATCACGATGTCATCTGCAAACGAAGTAACAGTGGTAACGTCCGTACCTGGGAGGCCTGCAGTAAAAAAAGAATAGAGGGTAGGCCCCAACACTGGGCCCTGAGGAACACCCGAGTTAGTGTCAAAGAATCCTTTTTATATTTAATATGGATGAAACTTCGTCCAAGTAGCTATCCAATTCTAAATAAAATGGTTGAGGTAGTCTCGTTTCTAGTTTATGAAACACACCGTGCAACCAGACTCTATCGAATACTTGCTGGACATCTAAAGAGGCAGCTGAACAATACTTTTTCTCTTTCAAGTTTTTGGAAGACACGAATAATCATGTCTCTTCAATGGTAGAGTGACCACCTCAGAAGCCAAACTGATGGTCAGGAATAACTTGTCCCTGCCTTATAACAGGCTACAATCTCCGAAGCAATTGCCTCTCGAATACCTTAGAAATTATAATTAAGTTAGACTAATGGGTCTGCCCGAAGACAAATCGTGCAAAATATTTACCCGGATTAGGGTAAGTTTTTAACCCAGATTAGGGGTTTTTTATTCAGTATTTGCGATACTTTCCATTCAGTTGGGTAGTACGTCGTACGAAGGATGTCATCGAAAAGTTGAGTTATATATAAAGCACGCATTCTATTATGCTGTTAAAAAACTGAAAACCAGTTTTCAGAAATTAAAACATACATACGTTTTTAATGATGATAAAAGAAAAATTTGGGTAATTTGCGGAAGTACGTTTTCTAATGTCGCTGACTTATTGATTTTATAACGAATATTTTATCAATTAATCCTGTAATAAGTATATCATAGAGTAGAGGTATACTACTCTATGATACATAAGAATGTATGTTTAAAAAAAAAATCTATATGATTTCGATTAACAGCGTGTAATATATAATATATGGAAGAGCGAAAAGCAATTCATGTAGGAGCACAATATTATTACTAGTCTCCGCCGCGACAGATTCATAACTATTACATTAAATCGATTCCAAATAAACCCTAACTACTTTACACAATTCGTTACAATACTTCCCCCATTGACCTTTTTTCTTTTACTTTATAATTTTCTATATATGTCTGCAGAAATATGATAAATAGGAAGATCAGACATAAATATACGAATGAATCACGTATGACCGTAATTACAATAATGCCTGCTTTTTAAACGATCTAGGATATCAAAATTTATTTTTTTTAAATAAATGAATAAAAACCGTAGTCATCATGACACAACTTCTTCCTTAACAAAAGAAAGAAAAAAAGATGAAATGCAGTAAACTATACATTCTTCCTTATTTGTTTTAAAAAAATATATTTGATAGATTGCTTTTTTTAACAGTTAATTGATCTATATTACTTGAGTTAATTTTTCATAAACTGGTATTTTCGGTTTCATTCGCATTTTTAATAACGTTTTTAAGTGTTTATTTTTTTAAACTTGTCGATATTTTCCATCAAAAATTTCTTGAAGAAATTTTCTTCGTTAGTTCTTTTACGCTTGCTTGTTTATACAGTTGAGATTGTCTTTAAGATATTTCATTATTTCTATTTTATTAGATATCTATAAAACGTTTGATAATTTATGTTTGAATGTTTTTATTGTCGGTGTATAAATTTGGCTCACTAAATCTTTGAACTAAATTTCAGGTCATTTAAATAATCGTATATTTTTTTTTAAATTGATCTTGCAATAACACAAACAGAAATAGTACATTTTCTCCTATTAAATTCCTATATTACAAAAATAATCTACTTTCATGTTGTGTTTATATTTAATTAATTTTTATTTCAATCAGATTTTATACTTACTCATAGTTTTATGTTCTGTTTTTATCACTGATATAATACTATATTTATTTATTGATTAAAATTAAATCATCGGAATTAACTAGTCCATGCACAGGCCCAATTCTGTTACAAAACGCAATATAAACTATTTATTTTTAAGATAAGTCACGCTATTGATTTCTTCATGGCAAAATCTGAATCGATAACCGAGGGGAACCTTTGAAATAAGTAAGCTAATAATGACACTACACCGATCCACCACACAGACGTATCGACACCGAGCTTCGATCATAAGTTCATAGACCACATTAATAATTCTTAACTCAGAGACTACGGTATTAAAATGTGACACGATTTTCATTTATTACAGACATTAAAACTACAGATAGAAGAACACAATTACAAATAGAAAAAACAGATTTACGGTTATAAAATAAAACTAAACCTGTCGATAATGATAAAATAATGAATCGATATTCAATTTCATTATTTTTCTCACTGGATGCAAAATTGCCCTAATTCAAACTCCTAATTCTTTTCTTTATCACAATTTGTTATGCAAAACTTCTGTTAAAATCTTTTTCAAGTGAGGTTTCGATCCCGTTTCAGTTATAATATTTTTCTTTAACAAGTACAATGGAGGTTGGGTTCCGGGTCATATATATATATATAAGTACTTTTTTCCAACTTTCAGTCATACGATTACCTCCCTACAAGAGGCGATGTTGGATACGACCACCATCTCCAAACCAATTTCTTTTTCTAATATTTAAAATAAAAGAGTATTTTGAAATAGTATTTATTTTACTGTTTTTAGTATTTTACATTGCGATGCTGCTACTTCAAATTGTATGATTTATTTACAAAAGTTTTTTCTTTATAATTATAAAAAATCCAATAGTAAAACCTATATGTCCGCAAATGATACCTACTAAATCTTACAGCCGATACCGGGAACCGCGGATGTTAGCTAAAGTTACTGACTTATATAATTACGACATACCTATTGCAAATTTGATTAAAATCTACTTGTAATAAAACCAGTTAAGTCATTCATTAGAAATATTCAAATTCTCATATTTCCGCACGTAAACAAAATTCGGAAATTATGTACATTTTTAAAAGAAAGTTTGATTGTAGAAGTGTTTTCTTTTACAGATTAATTTTTTTCTAAAAAAAAAAAGGTAATTGTACTGAAAGTAATTTATATTTGAAAGCTAGACAATAACCTTCAAAACAAACAAAAAAAAAAAAAAATATATATATATATAATACTGTGTATTTCTTTTAGTATTCTGATAACTAAAAAACACACCTGACCATGTCTGACCACGTCGACCACACCTAACCATGTCGATAGTTTTCTGTGATTATGTCACAGAAAAAAAATACATCGAACATTACATACAAATGTTCAAATTCTAGTAAAAACAGTTACTTTTATGCGGATTTGAATACTAGATCGTGGACACCGGTGTTTTTGGTGGTTGGGTTTCAATTAATCACACATTTCGGGAATGGTCACCCTGAGACTGTACAAGACTACAATTCATTTACATTCACATGTCATCCTCATTCATTCTCTAAACTAATACTTTACGGTGGTTCCAGAGGCTAAACAGAAAAAAATGAGTAAACAAGTATCCGGGACCAGGTTTTTTTCTTATGTTTTCGCCACCCTACGTTACTCTATTTTTTGTATATTTTCTTTTTCTTTCTTTTTTTTAACAAATTCACTGAGTTTGGTACACCAATCATCATTGTGGTAGATGAGCACTTTACTACTTATACACAACGACTGAACAGTGGAAGAAAACAAATTTCCATTTACAGAGTACTTACAACAAAACATTTTTTGATAATTCTTTGAAATTAGTGATCGAGATATTAATTTAACCGTTTAACACTGGCTACTAGGCTACATAAAAAGCATTACTATTGTGTATTATCTACTATCTAACTTATCATGAAAGAGTAATAAAATTTTCATATTACTGATGGTGCTGTAAATTAGCCCTTCCCCAAACTGTGTTCCGCATACAGTCATTAAGCGTTTCGAGAAAAATTATGAAACTGAGAATAGAGAACAACCAACATTATTTGTTTTTACGTGTTTAACAACAACTCTTAAAAGGAAATAAAAGAGGAAACATAAAACAAACTGGTTTAAATCGCCTGGATAATCAGTAAGGTAGCATGACACTAGATGACTTACTTTACCCACAAAATACTTGCAGAATGCATTTCTGCTGATGTTTCTGTTCTGTGCTCCGAAGCAAAGAAATATTTCAGTGTTACTTTAGTATTTTAAAAGTTTTAGTTTTATTTAGACTTGCTACATTTTATTTTATCCTCTTTTTGAAATTGGTAAGTAAATATAAAATATTGACTATTAGTAAAAAATTGTATAATTGGATTAATAGACAAGACTATAGTGACAGCCACTTTTAAGCAATGAAGTATAATATTTTTTATCCTAAAAGTACTACTGTCTTAAAAAATGAATTCAGCAAAGTATTTTTTCCTGACCTCTTTATAATTCAATTCGGCTCGGATCTCCTCCTCGATCTTGATGATCGCGTCTAGTTCTTTGTTGGCAGCGTCTCGCTTATATATTCAACGCACGGAGTTCGGCGATTTCTTCATTCTACCAATACACTTTTATTTTTTTTGTCAGCTGTTCTTGGTGCAATGAGTTTATTTTCCTCTGTTAGTATTGTAAGGAAGTCATCCGTATTCTAGTCTTGTGTAATTCTAGTTCTGCGTATTACTGCCTCTACAAAGCATTGGGTTTGAATATCAGTCGGCTTTCATCTGGGGATCCTAGGTGACGTAGTTGGAAGTTCAAATCGCACACTGAATGTGATCTCCAGATGGTCGCTTAACAAATCCTCCTCAACCACACTCCATCCTACCGTTCTTTATAAAGTCTGTCTGATACCACAGAAATATCAATGACAGAACTGGAACCTCTACTCACAAATGTTTTGATGCCTGGCGAATTTAAGGTAACCATATTTGATGATCCCAAGAGGCTAGCTAGTTTGTATCCGCCTTTTGTTAATCTTGTGAATTTATAAGTCTCTTGAGTGAATTTATAAGAAAGGGAACTTAGGAGACTCTTCCATGGAACTACGGGTTGAGGATTCTCCCCAGAAACGAGAGGAAGTTATCAAACGGATAGGAGCCAAAGTCGAAAATGCTGTGGTCGGTGAAGGACCTCAGGACGCTAGATCATCTTCTTTCCATTTGAAAGATTTAGATTTAGACTCTACCACTGAGGAAACCCAGATGGCAATACAAAAAGAAATTGGAAAGGACATTTCTGTTAAAGTGTCAGCGCTGAGACCGCTTTCGGGGGAACTAAAAGGCAACTTTAACGATCCCCTTCAAAGCTGCTAAAGTGTTTGAAAACAAACAG
Organism: Zanna intricata; assembly: GCA_010016005.3. Classification (NCBI taxonomy): domain Eukaryota; kingdom Metazoa; phylum Arthropoda; class Insecta; order Hemiptera; family Fulgoridae; genus Zanna; species Zanna intricata. The sequence goes on from JAAAKQ030106115.1 coordinate 13,072, forward strand.
AGAATTAGAATAGGATGGCATCTATGTCGTATAGAACCCAGAATAGAAGAAGTTAGGCGTTTCAATTGTTGGGGCGTAGGCCACATGTCCAGAGTATGCCGAAAACCAAATCGGTTCAACTTATGTTATAATTGTGGCAGCCCGAATCACAAAATTGGAGCCTGTAAAGAACAAACGAAATTCCTTGATTGCAACAAGATTGAACACCGGACCTCAGGCCGGGAGTGTCATTCTCCAAGAACATGAATTTATTCCAAATAAACGTAAACAGAAGGGCGATAGCGCATGATATTACATGGCATGCGGCTACAGAAAAAATGGCTGATTTCTTGTTTATAGCTGAGCCGAATCTCGGTGTCATATCATCCAGAGAATGGGATTGTGGACACGGAAAAAGATACCGCCACAAAAATGATTACAAATAGGTGGGCCATTGAGGATATCACGTTCGAAAGGGCTTAATTGCAGTGACACTGAGTCCATGCGTATTAATACACGGCTAAATTTCGCCGAATTGTACCATAGATGAATTCGAAAATTATCTACGGGACATGGAGGATTTGCTGAGATGAACAACTAAACCAGTTATATTAATGAGCGAATTCAAAAACTTATCGGATATCTTAATGATGATCCATAGGAGAGGGCGTACCGGATTGCTATGAAAAGATTTCTTGTGCCCCTCCCCCTTCTATCAGAGTGTCAGGCTAAATACACCATAGAAAACCAATTCCGAACTGTTGAAGTCGAACAGACTGATCTACATCATGAGGATGGAAGGCGGTTTACTATTGACGAACTCCATGTAGCGGTATCCAGAACTAGTGGTTGGAAGACCTCGGGCTCAGACGGTGTATTGGGGGAATATTGAAGGGTCTAAATAAACGAGACCCCTGGCTGATGCTGGACGCCATCAATAAGGCAATAGAAAACGGACACTTTCCCTCATCCTGGAAAAAAGGAAAATTATCGTTAATTTCTAAGAGCAGACAGAGGTATCAGCATGAACAAGGAGGCTGGTTCCTGAACTAAATGCGTGGTGCTCTAGGCGGTTTGGAGAGATGAACCATTATATTACACAGCTGTTCACTGGGCATGGCTGTTTCGAGTCTTACCTTCAGAGAATTGGCAAGAGGGCTGCTAGAACGT
>JAAAKQ030106126.1:0-14220 GCA_010016005.3 Zanna intricata
AAATCAATCTAACTACCCATGTGACTTTGAATGCCATATGCGCAATGATTAAATCGATTGGAGATCAAATTCCCACTCAAAACATTGCTTGCAGTATCGAATTCTTGACCTACAACAACAATACACATGCAACATTGATTCACAAGGGGCAGAACGGAGGCTAATACATCCCAAAGAACTACATTCACGTGACATTCTCTTCTCACCACATCAGCCTACATCAGACACAACACCACCAAGGTCACCCGTACAAACAAACCCACCCCGGCGATGACAAGCTTGATATTCCTACTGACGCTCCAGCAAAGCAGCGCAAACCTAAAAGGCAGTCACTGCCCCGCCACAATGCCACAATGCAAACTCAGTATTAAGAAAATAACCGTGGTTCATCGGCAAAATCGCCTATGTCCAGCCACATAACTGGACAAGCCAGAACCCTAGCCACCCAGGCTGCTACATTCTACACTCCTTCCACAACCCTGGAAGACGGGATGGTCCGCAGGAAGCTAGCAACTACCTGCTACTCAGCCTGGGTCTTCCAATTGACCCTTAAATCAAGGCCCGAGTGCAATCTCTCAAGTTCCCTAACCAATATGTCATGCGCAAACTCATACCGGGGACAGACGTACAGCACATGACTAACATTGTCCAGAACCCTACATTCCAGGCAAAGTCCTGATTCAACAAGACAAAACCTAGCCAAGCTATGCTGAAAAGCATCATGCCCGGAAAGAAACTGGGTTATATGCCGATTGGGGGATACCCACTTATTGGCGCATAAACTAATAACCTCCGGAAAAAAGTCATGGGTATGCTGACCCTTAGTGGACTTATCCCATTCTCAATGGTCCTTTGGCCCATCATTTTAAAGAGCTCGGTAAAAATTATACAATTAAAACTAAATTCTGATGGTCCAATCCAAAATGGCAGCTAACAATGTGTTTATACCAGATAGCTAGAACTGTGATTGTATGCTCCCCTTTAACATTTTTATTATATGAGATATCCAGATTCTCTTTGGAAATCTTCTCTAATAAGAGAGGCTAACTCAGCAAGCTCCAATCTAGTAACTGCAGCCCTCAGGAGGGGAGGTTGACAGGTGCGACTCAAAAGTTTTAAACAGGACCTATGATCATGTTATACCTTGTTTTAAAGGTATTTGTGAGATAAGCAAAATAATATAAAAATATTAAATTTTGACTGTTTAAACAAAAATGTGGCCACAAATGTCATATTAAATAAAAATTGATTAAAATAATTATTAAAAGTGTTTAAATACTTATTTTAATTAAATTTACAGTCTTGAAGAATTTAATTTAATTTAAATAAATAATAGTTAACAATTTAATTACTTTTTCATGTGTAATAATTCTATTTTTTTATTTTTTATTTTAGGTTATTATTATGTTGAAGCAAGTTCTTGCTGTTAACCTCTGTGTCAAATTTTCATTGAATTCAACCCTCCTATCAAAATCACCTTCAATAAGTTCTTGTACTAATTGAATCTTGTATGAATGGTATCTATATTATTTTTTGATATTTTTTGCATTACTATCTAGATAAATTATTATTTTATGCAATCACTCTTGCTAGTTGTTGATTACTAATAAAAATTTCTGCTAACAAAACGTTATCAGTGTATTGAAATTTTTCTATTAAATTTGTGACTGTGATCCACGAAATTGTATAACTGTTATAATTATATGGTCCAGAGAATTGTATGAGGATGCTGCGCATTAAATGCATAAATTTTGTATAAGATGTTAATCCACAACTTGCAATTCACACCAGAAATGTATAATTAAGAATTGGTTTTAATTGAAGACAATGTAACTGTTAATAAATTATTGTCACACCTGGGAACATCACCTAATCGACTAGCTAATTACATATTTCATACTGAATTACAACATGAAATAAACTTTGACATCAGCAAACAAAATATATTTGTACAATCAAATATTCAAAACTTATTTCAAGAACAAAAACAGATTTATTATGCGATATGCGAGTAATTCAATGATGAAAGCGGTAGAGTTTATTTCTTGGATGCACCAGGAAAAACATTTCTTATTTCAATGGTACTGGCAACCATATGTGCAAAAAATAATAATATCGCATTGGCAATCACATCATCTGGAATTGCGGCAACTATTTTGGATGGTTGTTCGAACAGCACATTCAACACTTAAATTGCCAATGTATAAACAAAACAGTGAAACACCATCTTACAATATTTCAAAAACATTAGGAATAAGTAAAGTACTCCACCAATGCAGGATAATAATATGAGGTGAGTGCACAACAGCGCATAAAAAGTTGTTGGAAGCACTGCACTGGACATTGCAACATTTAATGAACGACCATTTGGTGGTGCACTAATAATATTAGCAGTGATTTTCAACAGACATTACCTGTTATTCCACGATCAATACAAGCTGATGAACTAAATGCGTGTTTAAAAGCATCACATTTGTGAAGACAATAATAAATTTACATTGATGACAAACATAGGTGTAAAATTACAAAACAATTCTTCCGCAGTATATTTTGTGATACAATTATTGGATATTGGAAATGGGAAAATTACAATTAAAGAAATAACAGGCTGCATTGAATTACTAAACAATTTTTACAGTATCACTGACTCACAAGAAGAATTTGTTCAATGTGTATTTCCAGATAAACAAACAAAATTACAAAAGTCATTAATGGTTAAGTGAAAGTGCAATATTAGTACCAAAAAATTTGGTATCAGCACTCAACATATGTTGCCAGGAATTACAGATCAGTAATTCTACTGTTCTATAACAGTAGATACTGTTATAGAACAAGATGAAGCAGTAAATTATCCAACTGATTTCTTAAATTCACTTTATTTATCAGGATTGCCACCACACATCATTAATCTAAAGGTTGGTACCTACCATTCTTCTTAAAGACACTGACCCACCCCATCTTTGCAATGGTACCAGATTGGCAGTCAGAAGATTATTAAACAATGTAATTGAAGCAACAATTTTAATTGACCAATTCAAAGGAGAGGATGGATAATATCACATACAACAATGATTCCAATAGATACGCCATAAAAACTGAAATTTCCAATTAAACTGGCTTTTGCAATAATGATAAAAAAATGACAAGGTCAATCACTGTGAATATGTGGATTGAATTTGGACACATTTTTCTTATGGACAATGGTTGCAAGTTTGTATAGGAAAACCAAGGGATTGGTTTGTATGTATGCCAAATGGAATCACTAAAACCATTGTATATCCAAGAGCATTGCAATGAACTTAAAATTGAATAAAAAAGTAACTACAACTTATGTAATCTAAAACATAATAAAAATAATGTATATGTAAATATTTAATTTTAAGTAAATACAATAATTGATATCAAATTTTCAATTGTGTTCATTTAATCTATAAATACATATACTCAAATCTAGCAATAGCAAAACAGTGCCAACTCAGCTAGTTTTTAATAAATATAATGACATTTGTTGTTACCATTTTGGTTTAAATAATTAGAATTTAATTTTCCTCATATAATTTTGCTAGCCTTGCAAAGAAAGACCTTTAAAACAAAGTATCACATGACCATATGCCCCATTTAAAAGTTTTAAGCCACCTAAAGGGAAGCATACAACCATAGTTCTAGCTATCTAAAAGAAACACATTGTTGGCCATCATTTTGGATTGGGCCATCAAAACTTAGTTTTAATTCTATCATTCTTCTTGTCTCATCAAGATCTTTAAATTGATAAATCAAATAACCATTTTTTCCATTTAAAGGGTAAAGTGAATAAAAATAAGTAATACCTTTTACATATCATTTTATTAGTGTTTACTTGCAGTTCTGTGAATAAAAACCAGTAAACGTAATACTTAAAACGATTTCACTTTACTTAAAGACAGAAGAAGTGAATAAGATGTACTTATCAAGTGTTTACTTGTAACTACACACAAATACGATTCCGGTTAGACTTTACTGAAATAGCTTGAATAAAAATCCATATTCCAAAGAATGTTCCAGTATTTACTTGTTAAATTTCAAGGTAGGTGTTCAGTAACCTTATTATCATTCCATTGTTGTGAGTATGGCTGATTTAATCAATATATGACTCTCAAAAAACTACAAACCGAGAAGAACGATAAGTCCTGAAGGTATAAAGAAATTCTTCGTTTTGATAAAGAGTCAGCTGAATTTTTAGCGAATACTTTTGTAGAAGAAAACAATGAGAAACAAGGAGGTGCTCTGTCATCACAACAGAAAACAGAAATATTTTTACAGTACTTAGCAGACCCTGGATTTCAAAATGGTGTAAGCGAAGACTTTGGGATTCACCGTTCTTCGATATGTAAAACATATAAATACGTTCTCGGTAGAATATATGTCAAAGCATCAGACTGGATTCATTTTACGCAGAATGCTAATGAGGTTAATGAAGCCAAGATAAAATGGAGTGCTTGCTTTAAAATTCCCAGTGTAATAGGCGCAGTTGATTGCACACATATTGAAATAAATAAGCCAAAACATTTTGGAGATTGTTACATAAATCAGAAAAATTATCCCAGCATCAACGTACAAGTAACATGCAATGCTGCCGAAAAAAATAATGAGTGTTGACGCATCTTGGCCCGGGAGCGCTCATGACAGTCGATTTGGAGACGGAGCAGTGTTTCTGAAGTAATAGCGACATTTAATGGTGTGGCGTGTTTTGTTAGTAGACAGTAGTTACGAAATAGCACCGTAGCTGATTACACCGTTAAGCCCGCAAGGAACCGAGAAGGATGATTGTTTAACAAACAACATTGTAAAGGTAAAGAGAGAGAGTTATTATAGGCAGAATTTTTGGACAGCTTAAAAAATGGTTTCCAATATTGATGAATCTTGTATGAGTTAAACTAGACAAAATTCCAAAAATATTCATAGTTTGTTGTGTTTTACATAATGTAGGAAAACATCTGAATAATGAATACTGTGAGGTTGAAGAAAATATAAATGAAAGAGCGGATGATGAAAATCAAGAAGCTCTTTACTTGTTCCGTAAAGAGAATACTGGATAAGTAAAAGCAATACGAGAAAACTACATGCATATACTTGAATCACTAAAGGTTATTCACTTAAAGCTAAGTGTTTACTTTACTTGATCCGTATTTACTTTAAAGAAAAAAGTATTGTTTATTCACTTCACTAAAAATGTTTGATCTGCCCCCAAAAAGTAAAATGTATATTCATTTAAGTAGCCCCTCGATACAAGGAAGAATGCTACAAACCCCATTTAGTTATCTCAATTTTAAATAAAGTTAGGTGTAAAGTTACTTATTAGCCACCCGATACAGTAGTTTAACATATGTTTGTTTCTTAGATTACATGTCCTTATGAGATCTTGTTTATAAGTATCTAAAGTTTCTATAATAAATCAGATTAGGATGAAATATCAAATATTAGAAAATACCTGTGTGTTTTGTGATACCTGTGAATAATATACCTGATGTTGAAAACATAGTTTCTAACTTTATCATAATTTAAAAAACTGTACATAAGAATCAAAAAATATTTCATGAAAATGTAAAATAATAACTGATGATGAAGAATAAAAACATAGAAGAAGTATAAATTATGTTAACATAATACTGATGTACAAGAATTTAAATATAAATTAGAAAACACAGCTTGATAACAAAACTGAGGGTTAAACTGAGTGGTTAAATAAATTTAATTATTCATAAGCATTGATAACAATGAAAAAGTAAATCAAATAGTATGCATTGTTCGTTGATTTTTTTTAATTAAAAAAATTTTAAGGTAATTTGGATACTATATGGATCTTGATTTAGAAACGTATTTGTTTCATAAAAAATTCTGAATGCAGTAATATTAGATAACTGCATTGTATTTATTGTAATTATTGTATTTTTATACATATTACATTTATTTACATTGAAGTTGAATGTACAATACAAACCTGGTTTGAAAGCATTGGTGGCGTAATCTAATAACCCAGCCTGTTCAACTGTGACATATTGTAAATGACATCTCTCAGCTAAAACACCAAGACGTACTCCTGCCCAATGAGGTTCATAGCAACGTAAACCCACATCATGTTCATGAGTGCATGAATTTTCAATATGAGGAGCATGTTCAGATCTACAATCAGTTATATCTAAATCCTCTTCATCACATTGGACATTGCTGAAATAAAAGTAGACCACTTATTATTTAGTTATTATTTTTGTTTATAATTATTATTATTATTATCTAACAGTTCTTAACCTAAATTTATTGCAAATCATATTTCATAAAAAGAATATAACAGAAAACAATGATAGAATAAAAATAATAAACCCTAACTAAGAAAATAAAAAAAATATAATGATATTTTGTACTTTTAATGACATAAAGATATACATCTTTTACATTTGTCACTTTATCATAATATTGAAATTGAAATTAGAAAGTTATTGACAGCTGGTGGCAAGTAATCATCCAATTGCCATTTGTTAAAAAAATAACACACCTTTATTTCTTAAAACAGTGCCTGCAATAACAAAAGTTGGTCAGATTGATTTTATTACCATGAAAATGTAAATGTGGGACATGTCACTAAAAGTGTTAATTAATTGCCATTTTGATATAGGTAGTTTATTTACTTTCTAACACTAATGTATTTTCAATTACACTTTTTTATTTATTTAAATAAGATGATTTAGATAAATTGATGATTAATTAGTTCTGTTTTAGATAATAATCTTTTATGGTTTTAGCAAATTATTTATTTTTTCTTTATACAAGACTATTTTTGGAATAAAAACACACAGTTGCTTCCCACTATGATTGTTAGAAAACTGGTTTATTACATAAGTGATACTAACAGGTGTTTTAAAAAGGATGCAAACCAGTTGTTTAATGATGTGAATTCATAACAAAATATTAATGTTAGTAAAATTCTTATACAACAGTATTCAAATTACTTTTAATAACTTAAGAATAGATGTTCAAAACAATTTTCTGTGATTATGATGCAGGTTTGTACATGTTTCATAATAACATTTAATTTACTTATTTACATTACTTTTCATAATGTTTGAAATCAAACTTTCAATGTTAGCCTTCAATTTGTTAAGTGTATGAGGATTATTTTTAAAGACTACAATTTTTAAGTACCCCAAAAGAAAAAGCCTGCTGTTGTAAGATCTGGGCATCTTGGAAGACCATTTGATATCAAACAATGGGCAAAAAATTCCTATAACACATTCGGCGTTTCATTAGCAGTATGACATGTGTTATCCAATTCTAAATGAACCAACATTCTTGTTACTGTAAATCTAACTTGGCAATAAACTGATCAATTAAGTTGCAATAAACCACACCGTCTATAATTTTTTCAAAGAATATAGGCCCTTTACATAATGCCAGGAGATCGCAAACCAAACACCAATTTTACATGTGTGTAATAGTTGTTCATGAAACACATACGGATTTTCAGCACCCCCTATTCGATAGTTTTAGTTGTTAATGTAGCCATCCAAGTGAAACCATGCTTTATCGCTAAAGTAAACATGATCCAAAATTTCAATACCGTTGTCATCAAGAAGAGAATGAAACTGACAATACTGTAAATGTTTTCTGTGATCTATGTCTTTCAGTTCTTGAATGACACCAATGCTATAACCATGCAATTGTAAGTTTTTAGTAGCCCTGAAAGCTGTAGATAGTGAAAGCTCAGCCTGTGAAGTTAACTTTCTCAATGATTTTCTGGGTGTGTGAGATAAATGTTCTTTCACATCTTCCAGAATTTTTATTTTTAACAGTGATGGTCGACCTGTGCTTCTCCAATCATATACATTCCATCTCACAAAATTCATTAATCAGATGTGGTAATGTTGACTTATTAGGAACTGAAGAATTGGGAAATTTTACCCAAAACTTGTCTTTCAGATGTATTTATGTATATAATAAGTCTCAGTAATAAACACATGTTCGTCCTTGGGGAAAAAATATAGTTCACAATAGAGACAAATATATGTTAGAATAGCACTAGTACATAAGAAGGACACTTCAACTGTTACAAGCAAATAACCTTGAGTTCAATGTTGCCAACTGAACATGTAGTGAGAAATAAAATTTACCTACACATGACTTCTACCTTCTTAATCTTAGGTTGCATCCTTTTTCAAAAACCCATTATATTAATATATTACCTAATTATTTACCATTTTACAATTAAGTAGATATTTTATATAGTGTTACATACTATGCAGTGTATCGTAGGCATATCTTTTTCCATTAGAACTGTCAATACTATTTTGATCTTAATAATGCATGTTACACTCCCTGAGCATGTACTAACATGGCAACTGCTATAGAGGTTAAATTTATATATAATTAAAACCAAAATAATTAATTTATATCCAAAGAAAAAAAAAAGATTAAGGTTAAACGTAACAAAATAGTACAGTGGATCAGTGCAAGATAATTATTTGCATAGTTTCACAATTCAGTTGCTCCACAAAACAAAAACATTTTCTTAAATATCATCTCTAAAATTAATAATGTGAAGTTTGTTTTACATTTTAAAACACTACAAGGTTGCTGGAAATAAGATGGCAGATTATGTTGCTAAAAAGGGAGCCAGTTTAGGCAATTATTGAGGATTGCTGAAAAACAGATGGCAGATTATGTTGTTAAAGAGGGAACCAATTTAGGCAATCATTGAGGATAGAACTATAACATTAAATAAATTTAATTATTCATAAGCTTACATAAAAATGGAAAAGTAAATCAGATAGCGTGCAAGACCACATTCTCATTCATCTTTTCTATTATTCCACATTTTATGGCACACCAACAAACTTTTGTTATAACGGAGACGTGATTCTGATATAATGAATAATGAGTATTATCACTAAGGATTAGCAATATATTGTCTTCTGAATATGATTACAGTAAACTGTCTAGCATATTTCTAGTTGATAACAACTATCTATTTCAATTAACTGAAGACAAGAAATCTGAATGTAACATATAATTTATAGTGTACATTTTTAAACTTTTACATTTTAAAAATCTCTATCATAATTTTCTTTCAGCTGTGATTATTATTTTACATTTTAATTTTTATTATTTTAACATTCTCATAATTGATATAATCATAATTCAATTTTGTGTGCACAAAATTCTTATTGTGAGCATATTCAGTTTAAAACAACTGTTTATCAAATCACAACAATAAAAATAATAATAATACCTAAGTAATATTTTTTCTGAAGTTCCAGCAACTGGTATATCTGCTCTCTGTAGAAACCAATCATCAGGATTTAGAACTAGTCCTAATTGATGACAAACAAGAGCTGCGTCTCTTATATTCCAACCATAGTCACAAACAGTACCCCATTCTTCTCCAATTCGTACCTAAACAAAGAAATTTAGTAATTGTAACTTGCTGCTTAAACAAATTATTTATCAAATTTGTTGAAAAGCACAATGAAACATAACAATGCAAATTATTTAGTATTAATAACTTCTTTCAAATAAATGGAATTTTTTCTTTAAAAGGTTTTATCTGCCCTCTTCAATTGAATATCTGATACCATTATTGTTAATGGCAGCTATCTTAAAAAAGGTTAGGACTCTTCTTATTTATGCATTATTAAGAAAGAATTAATGGTTCTTTATTAACAATTTTCTAAAAATAATTTTTTTTTAACTTGAATTTTCATTTACTTAAACTTAATAACAGAATGAATATGATTAATTAACACATGAACATTAAATTATAAGGTTATGATTACCTGAAGTCTTCCTTCATGTGGTGTCCTGCCACCCAGTAATCTTACTGGAGGAGTATCTGTTGGTGGTATGGGTGCTTCAGTTTCAGTATCCAGTATATTCTGTGTCACTTCCTGTCTTAATGTTAACAGTATATCATTTGTAAATCTTCCTCTTGCTTCCAATTTTCCAGCAACCATCATACCAACTCCAGGAGGAAACCTGAACATATTTTAAATTGTTTTGTTAATCCCAATAAAAAAATGCCTATGAACATACGTGTGAACATAAAAAACAAAAATGATACTAAACAGAAAAAGCAAATATGAATGTGATTTATTTTTCTTAGATTACTTCTTTTTTTGTTTTTTTTTTTTTTTTTTGTTTAACTTCTGAAACCACCATTAAAGGTATATCTTCAGAGGATGAGATGAATAAATTGTAGTGTGTGTGAAAAATGCCATGCCTGACCATGGATTCTTAGATTACCTGCATAGCTTATGATTAAGTGTCAAATCATATTAACACCTTTTATTTTCATAATTGTTATTATATACTATTTTATTGTCTTTTGGCCTCCAAAAAATATTTGTTTAAAGTTTGTTGGTTATGCCAAAAAAAAAAATGATTATTCTAGTTTACATCTAAAACAAATTTAGCTGCATATTTATATTTACTGTAATTATGTATAGTGAAATCATGTCTTGATAGTTATGTAGATGCAGATGTAGTTTATCTCATCCTCAAAATATCAAATAAAAAATGATGAAATTCACAAAATGAGCAAGTTTCAATGTATATTAAAAAAAGGCAAGCAATTCCGTTTGTTTAATTAGAAGGATTTTTTAAAGATTATTTTATATGGTGATGAGAAAGTATAATTTTTAATCATTTTAAACAGGCATTCCTTGTTTAACATGCCTGAGAAAAAGAGTATTTAAGCTGGGAGGGGAGATTTTATAACTCTAATTTTGAAGCATATAAGTGATAGTAATTTGGAAATTGGTGCTATTATTGTTACTGATAGTAAGTAAAAAAGAGACAAAATCAAAAAATTAAATTCATACACAGTCAAATTTCATTACAAGGAAATTTGACTTTAATTGCTTTTATTGTGGACTAAAATTACAAGAATACTTTATTTTAAAAATTCTTTCAGTTAAGTTTAATCTGTTTGCACTTTAAAATTGGTTATGTTCAGTATATTTGCTGAATTTTAAACTTATTTTATAGATAATTCATGAATTTCAATAATTCATTATAAGAATGTATACAAATTGTGAGTTAACTGTATTTTTAGTGTACTTTCAATTTCGTTAATGATTACTGTCTATAAATAATCAATTTACTTTTTCTGTAAGTATTTATGTAAATAAATAATCACACACACACACACACACACGCACAAGCCCGCAAATTATCTGTATCATCTTGGTCTAGTATCACCTATACTAGGTTTAGTATCACTTGGTTTAGTATCACCTATATAGGTTTAAACAAAAGAAAGAAGTGGTAATAAAAAAGGGAGTATGACAAGGATGTTCTTTATACCCATTACTTTTTAATCTTTACATAGAACTAGTAATTAATGAAGTTAAAGAACAATTTAGATCTGGAGTAACAATGCAAGGTGAAAAGATAAAGAAACTACAATTTACTGATGATATAGTAATTCTAACAGATAGTAAAAAAGATTTAGAAGAAACATTGAATGACATGTATAAAGTCCTGTACAAGAACTACCACATGAAAATAAACAAGAACAAAACAAAAGTAATGAAATGTAATAGAAATAAAGTAGATGGACCACTGAATATAAAAGTTGGAAAATAAAAGATTACTGAGGTAGAAGAATTTTATTATTTGAGAAGTAGAATTACTTAAGATAGACAAAGCAGGGGAGTGGTATAAAATGATGAATAGCACAGGCGAAATCTGATTTCAGTCAGAAATATAATTTGCTAACATCAAAAATTAATTTAAAAGTCAGGATAACATTTTTGAAAATATTTGTTTGGAGTATAGCTTTATATGACATGAAACTTGGACGATCGGAGTACCTGAGAAGAAAAGATTAGAAGCTTTAGAAATGTGCTCTGCTACAGGAGAATGATAAAAATCAGATGGATGAAAAAGTGAAAAATGAAGGGTTGATGATCAAACTGATGACAAAAGAAGCATTTGGAAAAATATGGTTAAAAGAAGAGACAGACTTATAGACTATATATTAAGGCATTCTGGAATAGTCGCTTTGATATTGAGGGACAGGTAGAAGGGAAAAATTGTGCAGGTAGGCAATGTTTGGAATATATAAAACAAATTGTTAGAGGTATAGGATGTAGGGGGTATTCCGAAATGTAACGACTGGCACTAGATAGGGAATCTTGGAGCTGCAGCAAATCAGTTAAATGACTGAAGACAAAAAAAAAATATAAGTTTTTGAATGTATGTTTCATGGATACAGCAGGATAATTTTAGTTGAAAATGATTAAATTTGAGAATATTTAAGTAGTTTAAATAAGTTTGGTAATTTATGACAGGTGAAATTTTATTGAAGTATTGTGTATAAATCATGTAACATCACATGTGTAAATCTAAGTGAAAAAATCTAGGATTTTTTAAGATTATTAACTTCCCATATATTCTAAAAATATGTTGATAGGGACATCTTTATTATTTATTTAGAGGTACCCACCATGGACTATTCCGGTAGTCCGCCACCCCTGCAGTTCCTAGGCCGTAGCCTTTACCTGCAGTCCTCAACAGCCCTCGAAACGTTTGGTGTTTAAGCACTTGTCGGGCAATATGTCCTCCCCTCAGCCATCCTTGGAAAAACCTCCGGCCTCATCGGGGAACCTCAACCCAGCACGAGAATGCCGGGTTGGTCGCTTTCCTCCGGCGCATATAACCGTCCTTGCGGTTTAATAGCCTAACACCGGTGAATCAGTGCAGCCTTTGTTTACAACAATACTTATCTTAACAGAAATACGGGCCGCCCTACCCTACCACATGACGTAGACCGCAACACTTATAACACCTGCTCATGCGAGTGAAATCACGGACCTTGCATGACTGGTAATCCAAAAATATCCTACCCTTCTCTTAGAGCTGTTCCCACAATTCGGGAGCCGCCTCAACCATGAAGTGGACATTAGAGCTCTCTCTCTTGCCAGTATTAAAAATAATCTTAAAACCGGCCTAAAATTCCTCCTCAGTTAAACCTGTATTTTGCATACGGATAGCTGACTCCACCGCACCTTTTTCAAGTGCCCGCGGTACATCATATATGATGAACCGTGGCTTCACTTTAGGCACCGATACCTTCTTTACCGCATATTTTCCAGCCAAGCCATTCGCAATGAAAACATTCTGTAGAGAATTAAAAATTCCAAGTTTGAAAAGGATTTAAATCCAACTTTACTAGAAAAGACGCTACTTCTTTCATGAAAATTGAGTTATTTTTTTTTTTATAACATCTACTGCATGTTTAGTGGGATGATATATCTTTATACCTCATTCATAATGTTACTATTAAAATTTTAAAAAATCAAACAAGTAACTTTCAAAATAATATACTGTGTTTTTATCTTTCACAACTAGTATGTGTTTTAATATCTTCAAATTTAGAAGAAATTCTGAAAAGATGGTATAACATAAACCACTTAAACACACTATAGCACTTAAAAGCATATAGCATTTGTAAACACAAAGATAAGGAGTAAAATGTAGGTACTGTAAAATGAATTAATCAGAGATTGTTACACTAAAATTTAATGAAAATTCTTAAATAAGATGTCAGATGTAGGAAATTACAGAAATAATTATTGGTCCTGAGTAAAATTGTAAATTTTCCCATCATTTCAAATCCAGCACAATATTTTCTTAACATGTAGACTATCTTAAAGCATAAAATCCAAAATAATGAGATTATGAAATGACTGAAGCTATGTTAAATAACCAGTTTCTATATATCAACATTAAACAATTAAATAACCTTTAAATCAGTAACAAAAAGCCATTGATATTTAATAGAGACAAACGGCTATAAAAAATAAAATAAAAAACCATAATTGAAATTATACATGCCTTAAAGTAACTCCAGGTTCTAGAGTTAATTTTCCACCAGGACGAATATTTATGTCTCTTGTTACTAGATATTCACCAGCTCTTAAATTTTCAATACCATCAACTTCCCCTCCAACATCCATCAGAGCTCTTGTTTGAAACTGTGGAACAAATGTTGGAAATGACATAATTGTTGTTGCACCAGGATTGCTGCTATGAAGTAAAAATGGTACATACTCTATTTTAGCTAAATTATATCTATCTTTCCTGTAAAACAGACAAAACAGAATATTTAAGTTATTGTTACTTTTATAAACAAAAGATTATTTTTTTATAACTAACATTAAACAGTTATTTTATAACACTGACATTATT
>JAAAKQ030106137.1:0-14219 GCA_010016005.3 Zanna intricata
TTTCTACTAAAAAACCGGTTTTCGAATTTCATAATTTTCTCCAAAAAACCGGTTTTTAAAAACCGACAAACCCTAGTATCTACATACTGAAGAACTATAGTATTATATAGTACCTAAATTAATGTTTGCAAAAGAATCAACGCACATTGCTTTCTTCATTTTTTAATAGCCCCTAAAATGCCCTGATAAATTATGATCCCCAGTATAATCCTTAACACGGTTATTTTAAATGTAGCCAGTTGTTTCATGAACGTATCTTTTAAACATTGTCGGGAATATCATTAAATATTTCTGTAATACGCAAATATGTTTGCACTATATTAAAACTAATAGTTTAGAAAATTTTTTAATAATTGAATTATTAACTAAAATATCATTTAATAGATTATTTATTAAAAAATTTATAAAATTATAAATATAATATTAAAAAAAAAATCTGATATGGACACCATACGTCTTCTTTGTAAGCCTATTACAATAAATATATTTTTTATTACTTATTTTTTTGTTGTTAATTATTAAATTATTATTTATTGTAATTTTTTATTTACAATCACAAATTAATAATTATTAATAAATCAATATATTTAAACTAAAAAAAGTAAATGAAGTCGGATTCTCGTCAATGTGCTTTCCTTTTGTAAGATCCAATTATTTCATTAATTAAACTTTTATTAGGCTATAACTCTGGAACAATGAAAAGAAGTACCTCTTATAATATATCGTTGAAAAGCTCTCAATGAGAGCTTATTATTGCAGTTAAGAAAAAGTCCAAATTCCAAATTGTTTTAGATTTCAACATTTTACGACTAATCGTTTTGAGAGTTTTGCGAGGTACATACGCACATACATTCGTAACGCTGAAACTAGTCGAAATAGATTCAGGGATGATCAAAATGGTTTCCGATGCAATCTGAAAAGCGAAATTTTTCGCGATTACAATATTTCCTTATACATCGTACAAGTAATTATATAATTATTATAATATATAAACGGTTATTATAGGTTATAGATTTATAATAATGCATCATAATAAGATGAAGTTATTTTAATAAGATGAAGTCGTAATAAGATGAAGTTTTTTTATACGAAATAAAATTGACTCCTACTGTTAGAAATGTTTTTCTTACAAGTTCTTTAGACGTAACTGGTAATTTTTAAATTTTATATTCATTGATATCAGAAAATATAGAATAGCTTAGCTTAGCAATTTGTTACTTGTAAAATTGAGTTATGTAAGATCTACATTACATACATACGTACAAACAAATATACCGTACATACAATACATACATACATACTTACAACAAATTAGATGCAATACATATTACATAATACAATAACTATTAGATATACATACAGATTAGGCTAATAAAGCAAAATTACTTGGAAAATACTGATAAAATATATTATCCATTACAGTTATGCATTAATTAATTTTATATGAAATGTAAAGAAATTAATAAGAAATACAATTGTAAAATTATTAAGTTATCAGATATTTAGTTACATTTTCACTGATTTTGCGTACGCTTCACTATTTGTCTTTTTATACCAGTTGAAGTTAGTGCATAAAGCTTCTTTTAAAATTTTTTTGAGGTCATTATAGAATCACCTGTACCATATTTAATTTACGCCGGAAAGAACAAGTGAGTGAAAGGACGTTGTAATTTGTTTAGTCAGCTATATTATTTTAATATTCCGAATACAGTTATCATTAAAAGTATATTTCCTTTTAAAGTTCACTTTCAAGTGGATTAATTATTACATTTTATGTTTTTTTTATTGACAAGGAAAAAAATTACCTTACATAGGTAGGCCAGTCAATTGTTAATTAAAATTTTCTTGATTCAAATCTTACAATTTCCTCCGTCGTTGATGCCCGTCAGATATTATTTTCAAAAATCCGAGTCAGAAATTATTTTAATAAACTATTCATTCAGTTATTATATTAAATTAGACTGTTAATTTAATTTTAAAGTAACAAAGAATGAATAACCAATTACATCTGTGGTAAGAGTATTTTAGTTTGAAAAATTTTTTTATTTATTGTTTCTTTGTTTACTTAATTCGAAAAATAAATCATTATTCCTAAGGAGACAAAAAAATATTTAAAATTAATAATATAATAGAGATGGTTATTTTTAAACATACAAGTGCGCTTATATACACCCGCACGCACCATATCCATAGCGCTTATAAAAAGTAAAAATAAATGCATCAAATTTCATATAAATAATTTCATGAAATAATCTTTATGGCAGTAATTATCCATTAGGCAGGAAAATAGATTATCAGAAGTTTCCATGACTTAAAACTTAGGTCATTGCCACAACTGAACTAAGTCACCTTTTGGAAATTCAATTTCGATTTGTGATTTTACTTATAATTCAGTTACTTAATATTATTAAAACAGAAATCATAGAAATAGTTTACCGATGGAAGACGAGCTTTCAGTTCATCTGGAATTATTTTATATACCTGTACGCTTGAAGTATTTAATAATTTTGCAAATGTTAGCCAAATATAAAAAAATTTTCACAGACTTTCAGTTTTGAATCATGAATACATTATTTTATACCCGACTTATTCATACATTATTCAACATTTACGAGATAAAAGTTAGAAACACCATTTAATGATTGTTTTATAATACTTATTTTTACTTTTAAATTCGTTACAGTTGTTAAATTCATTAAAAAAGGTTAATGTAATAAATTTACCTAGTAACAAATTGATTACCTAGTCTTCTCTAAGACATCTTACATAGAAATTTCTATCATTTGTTTCTAATCTTAAGATTAACTGAAGCAAGATTATGTGTAATGTCAAACAACACAAAATGTAATTGAGCGTGAGGGTTGTAACCTACAATTTTCTGTCAGTAATTATAATTTGAGACATTTTCACTTAAGTAATACTCGCTTAATATCAGTAGTATATTCTAATTAAATTCAGTTGCATGTATATTGTTTATTTTTATTATAGTTTTGCGTGTAAAATAGTTTTAAAAATCTCTTAAATGTACTGTACTCTAAAATTAAATATAATTTTTGTGTTAGGTTGTGTTAAATTGTTCAGTTCTGATACGAGTTTTTTTCAGTCCAAGCTAATATCAGTTCAATCTAAATAATACACTTTATTTAACAGCGAAAAAGTTAATAAATAATATTTTAGTTAATGGGAGTCCTACTTCCAGTAGTGTTATGTGTACAGTGTTAAAATTTTGCTAGTTTTCTAAATCTGAAATTAAAACAGAATATTAAGTTATGTTTTGAACTATTATGTTTTTTTCTCCATTAAAAATAATACATTTGTTTTTGAAAATCTTTAATTTCAGATTTGTAAAATATGAAAGTAAATGTTTTTAAAAGCTAGTAAACTCTATCGTAATAGTTTCGTGTAGGATCTCTAAGGTAATAAAACTTTTAAAGCTGATATCTCAAATAGTTCCTTAGAAAAATTTTTTGCATCAAATGAAAAAAAAAAACCCTTCCAGATAATTAACTGTAAACGATTTTGGCTTCCATTGGAGAGAGGGAATATCAAACTAAGTTTTTTAAATAGAAAAATCAAAAATGAAAAGGGCAATACGAAAGAGGTTAATTTTCTAATTTCTAATTTCTTTTTACAATATGACAATTATGTTGAATTTTAGTATTATATTAAAAACGTTTTATGGATTATAAAAAATAGAAAATGTCATATAACTCGTTAAATATCAGATGATGAATAGAATTTATTAATGTAATTTAATTTAATCGAAAATTGAATATTATTCAAGTGAAATACTTAAGTTAGAATGCTGAATATTTACCCTCCTCTTATCGTTCAGTTTACGTTAAGCTCAATTACTGTATTTGTAAAAGAAGCAAAATAATATGTAAGAATAAATTTAAAAAAAACTCAGTTCTTCTCTTGTAACTGCATAATCATGTGACTAAGAAAGTTTAATGAAAATATGAGTTTATTTATTGACGTTAGAAAGATTTTATAATCAAATCTCCGTTTCTGATCTTAAGTTAAAGAAGAATAATTTAGTAAGTTCAGACTCAATAAAGTTTGAGGTAGGAAATTCAAAATTCAGTTTTAACTAGTAAACTTAGCAACTAATGGTAAGTGACGTTGTTTTAATGCCAAAAGATGTTATATTACTTTACATTAAAGAAATTATACGTCGTTCTGGATAAAATACTGATGTGTAAAATAATAGTACCTCATTTTGTTGCAGCAAGAAAATAATCAACTTTTCTCAGTTGCCAGAATGTAACGATTAAATTAACAGTTATTTGTATGTGTGTGTGTGTGTGTGTGTGTGTGTGTGTGTGTATATACACATACATAATCTAGCAAAACTTTTAATTAAATAAGGACTTATTAAAAAATTATTGTAAAATAATATTATGGACTATAAGTAAGGCGTATGTGTGGTGTGTGTGTGTGTGTATATATACACATACATAATCTAGCAAAACTTTTAATTAAATAAGGACTTATTAAAAAATTATTGTAAAATAATATTATGGACTATAAGTAAGGCGTATGTGTGGTGTGTGTGTGTGTGTTACGTTTTGATAATACAAGTTTTATTCCATTTGTTTCTATCTATAAATAAAGTCTTTTTCCACTTGGATTTTTTTTATTTAGATTGATGGATTATTGTTAGCAGACCATTCTAGCAATAATCGCCTACTAAGTAGTTTTTATACATTTTAACTAGAATGGTAACCAATTCTAGCCATACTGAATTTTCTGATGAATTTGAAGTTTAATGATAAAATATTGAACAAAATGTTATTTTATTCTTTAATAATTTTCTGCTAATGGTTGAAATTTCAGTTAATTTTTTGTCATGTTCAGAAATCGTCAGATACCCTTTGTATTTCCACCATTTTCTCTGTGATCAGCAATGAAAATTTAATTATAAAATCTTTGCGTAAAGAAGTACCAGAGACGAACGTTTCTTTAACTTTGAATCTAATTGCACAATGTTTGTTTGAAACTCAAGAAAATAATCATAAAAATATAGGTTATATTATTAACTTCACAATTTTTTTTAATCGTGTAATTAAAATTCAAAATATTTAAATAAATATATAGTAGAAGTCTTTTGTAAAAGAAAATATTGGTGATCAACCTCATTTCTGACGAAAAGTGCATTTTTTGAATATGGATCAAGTAAGAAATTATAAGTAATTTTTCAGATTACAAAATCAACAGTTTTGAAAAATTTTCTAACTGTATACTTTATAAAATATTTTGCTCAGAAAATATAAAAAAAAGAAACAAAATATATGTACTGCATAGAATTGGATAGTAAAAATCCCTAGCTGCAGAAAGATATAATTAAATGAAAAGAACTGGAAATAATCTTATTAATTAATAACTTTACTTAACTGATGATAAAGTAAATTGAGTCATGATTTCCAACTGGAGATTTGCAATTTATAACCCTTCGGCTAACTATAATAAAGTTTATACATATATATACCTTGCATCTACAGTTGTCATAAATAATTTCAGTTAGAATATCAATTCTATGTAATTTAAAAAAATATTTATTCTTTTAATTTACCTTTCTTTATTATTATTATTATTATTATTTTATACTTTTATAGTTGCATCAACAATTACAGTCATTAGCAAATTAAATGTAAATACATGATTGTATTTACAATAAATACAATGATTGTAATAAACAATAAACACCAAAAAAAAGAAGAAACAATAAACAGAAACTAAATTACAAGAACTAAGCAAAACCGCTAAATTACATTTTTCATCCCTCTATGAGAGAGAAACCGCAACAGTCTTTTTATGCATTTCTTCTGGTTTGATAAAGTCTTCATATCTGAACCCAGGTCTAATACTTGTCGAATAGTTCCGAAGAATGGGCAATCTATGAGTAAGTGGTGTACGGACATTTTACATTGCACGTCATTTTACATTGCTGCTGAGGAGAGCCAAATAGAGGGGTATGGGTAAACCTGGTGTGTCTAATCCTCAGCCGAATTAGGATAACTTGGTTCATTCTGTTGCTTGGGATAAAACATTTCTCGATCACGTTCGCCCGGATGCCATGGTTGGACTTAGCAGCCAGAACTTATTCCACTGAGAACTTAGTTTAACATGGGCTGTTTTCATGAAGTAGCTCTCACGTGTTAATTCTACTTGGTAGGTCATTATTGCCACTCCCTTGGCAGCCTCATCGGCTCTTTCGTTCCCGAGCATGCCGCAATGGCCAGGGATATAGTCTTATTTATTCTTGAGAGGGTGACATAAGTTATTTGGACAATGAATTCAGATCGTCTGCAGCTCAAATTCAATCATAGAGTCGGTAAATACCAGGAAGTTGTCGTCACTACGGCTGTCGATAACTCTCAAGGCGGATTAAATTGCGTAGTCCTCGCAAAAGAAGAAGACGAGTAGGCACTAAGCTTATATATTATCTCGATGTCAGGGAGTATAATTTAACAGCGACATCTGTTGGCTGAAACAGACCCATCTGTATGATGTAGATCACACAGACCCATCTGTAGATGTGTGTATCCATTGTTCTTCTTGGCTACCTCGCTGAATTGGCCTCTAGGTGACTGCTAACGTGGGTCCAGTTTACGACTTCCAGATGTTAAGTATTTGATCTTTAGAGATGCACGCTCCAAGAGCGCCGCATCCTATCTTCTTTCCAAGAATCATCGGAACAGGCAGATCTAGTTCCTGGACGTAGCAAAGCAGTCTGAGGTTGAAAGACTGCAGTAAGGACTTCTTTCCCTCGAATACTAGAGTGCAAGAGTGTCTAGTCGTTTCCCGTGAACAATTGAAGAGTCGGGACTTGCAGATCACATATTTGATAGCCTGGTATTTCCTCTTGTAATATAATGGGACTTCATAGGATTCCACCAGTAAACTTGGGATAGAGGTGGTGGCAAATGCCCCTATTGATATGAGAATGCAGGGATTGTGCAACGAGCCTAGTAAGCCCTTAAATTTTTCTCTCGCAGAGTCGTAAGGATAGACCAGTATTCTGGTTTCGACAGAACAATGCAAAAATAGACAACACAGTGTACCCATCTCTGAACTTCGTTCAGTAAATTCTGCATTATTTCCCTCTTTAATTTAAAAACCCTCAAAGGAAAACAAAACAGTTTTTTCCAAATCTTATCACAATTTTGTGATGTATTTTATTCCCTTTATAGCAATTAAGGTTGTAGTTACTTTAAAAGAATTTTTCTTTTCAAATACTACTTCATTCAAGTTATAATTGTATTTAATTATTTATTTATTTACCAACAACAGTACGAAGTCATATAATGTTAATGGTAGTGTTAATGGAAGATAATATTTTAACAGAATATTTTAACATATATCTGACCGGGTCTCGAAGCCTGGAACTTTCAAAGGAAAGGCAGGATCAATAAAATTACGTAACGGAGATCGGCGTACTTATTTTGTGTATAATTAAATGGTCAAAGTTTTGCATTGAAAACGAATATACCAACGTAGTATAGAAAAATTTAATCTTTAAAAGAAGTTTTTTTAACCAAAGTGTCTGGAAAACAGCCTACAACCGGGAAGTTTTTTACTCAATAACTTCCAAATTGAGCACGCACAACGAAAAAAATCAGGTTGGTGTAGCAATATTCATTTACTCGTTCACACAATCGTAAAATTAAATCGGTTTTCAAACATGTAGTTTAGTTTTTCTATTTTTTAATTTTAGATGAATTTCTGTAATAAAATCAACTTATGCACATTATGAAATGAATTTTGTTGTGTATTTTTTTAGTTCTTTTTATATTTGTCACTACAGTTTATTATTTCAGTTCCTTGATTTATTTAAGTATAAATTTCTCTACATCATATAAGATAATGTTACTTTGTTGATGATTGAATTGGTAATTCTTGTACCTTATTTTAATGTCACGTTCACAGCCCTATTAACAATAGAGAAGACCGCTTTTCTTTGAAACGGTAATTCAAGAACGCTACAAAAGAAAAGAACAAGAGAAAAATGGTGTAGCAAATATTCATGATCTTTTAAGTTGTTACTGCATAACAATGCATCTGCCTGTCCTCTTGGTAACTGTTGCTAAAATGGCTATGCAGAACTGTAAAAGAATATTGCAAGGACCTTTAATGTCCGATATTCAGCTGTAATCCGGTATTCATCTGTAAGGAAGTAAAATGTACTTTTAAATATTTATGCAGAAAGATATTAAAATTGTAAACCAAACTTGACTTATCATTATTTATTAAAGAAATACATTTTTCACTTTTTTCTTTTAAACTTGCAATGGAAAATATTTTTAATATACAGCAGCATTTAAAAAATAAGCATAATTTATATTATATCTTTTCCATATTTACGCTGTGGTCAGGTTGAAAATTTCAACTTCTAAATCTTGTTAGTAAAAATTACCCTGTGTTATACTAAATGAACCTGTTAAACTTAATCAGTACTAAATAAGAATTAACATTCTTTCTTCTGATGACAAACCGGTAACTAAATTTCAGAATATCTGATTAAATTAAACTTTTAAAAGTGAACGCTACTTTCCTGAAATTACAAATTCTAGTGTTTATTTAGGTTTATATCCTTTCAATGGGCATATCTTCTAAATTTTTTTTTTGTTTAGTTGACAGTTGACTAAGTAATTGCCTTATTATAAAGGAAGAATTTAAAGTAATATTTTTGGTTTCTTCACTATCTGATTTGGAAAATTTATAACAGCTTAAAAAAGAAAACAGTTTTGTGATTTTCCATGCTCTTATCTTATGCTATAGTATGTTAACTATATAAATGTAATGTTTTGTATCCTTTTTCGTGCAATTATCTATACTGATAACTTAATTATATCTTTAATTTTAGTTTGTTTCCTTCTCACGGAACCCTTTCTGTTGTACTACAGTTATTCTTTCCCAAAGGTTGTAGATGTTGCTGATACACGTTATTTATGCTATTTCTACTCGCATTTTTTCTAATTTCATGTATATTATTGTGTGTGTGTGTGTGTGTGTGTGTGTGTGGGCGCGCGCATGCGTGTGTGTGTGGTGTGTTTTTTATATCTGTATTACTTTGCTATTTTCTTACTAAGGCGTCGGTGGTGATACTATTTTGAAATATTAACATTTTAACGACGCACTGTGAACCAAAAGTTATAAAATAAATTTTTTTTAAATTTCCTTCAAGACGTTCTCACTTGCCTTTTTTACGGCCATCCTCGGTGGTTCGTGCTGCTATTTCTATATAGCACTAAGGTTCAAATCCTAGTAAAGGTAGTTTTAAAGGTAGTTGGATACCGGTGTTCTTTGGTGGTTGAGTTTCAATTAACCACACTTTTCAGGAGTGGTCAACCTGAGATTGTACAAGACCTTCATTCACATATATCATCCTCATTCATCCTCTGAAGTAATACCTTACTGTAGTTCCGGAGGCTAAACAGAAAAAGAAAGAAAAAAGGTCTTATGTTATTAGTCGAGAGTCGGATCTCATGGTGGATGGTTGTATTCTATGAGCTCCGTATTCTGAGTTACGTTTTGGTGGTTTTTAGGTTGTTTTCAGTGATTTGTTGTGCAAATATTTTTGGTGGAAGTTTTTTGGATAGTTGTGTAAAATTTAGTGATTATTGGTTGACGGATTAAAAAGTTATTAAGTTTTCCTTTTGGAATATAAATTCCATTAAAAATAAATTGCACTGTTAGCTTCGCTTTAGGATGGTTTTGCGGTCTCAGAAGCGGGATGCCAGGGGGTCTCGTTGAGTCTCCAATGAGTGGTCCAGTTTCGGACCTGAGCTAGGGGTTAATAGGATAATCTGCTGCCACGGCACTTCGCAGCGCCTGATGACATATCTCACGGTGAGTCCCAAGGTGTTGTGGAGGATGCTTAAAAATAAATAAATAGAATAGGATGATTTTTCGGTATTTATTTATAGTTTTGACCAATTGGGACTGTCAGCGGATACATAGTGATTAGTGATTGTGCTCTCCAAGTCTAAGTGTTTTAGAGTTCGGATATATCAGATATTTTGAGTTTTCTTAAATCTGTTATACTGATTTTGAGTTATACTACAATATTAATGAAGAAAATTTTTTAAATCGAATATCGCGAATTTACTTGTAAGTGACACTACATAGAAAGAAATACTACTACATATACAAAGAAATATGACCTATTAAAGCGCCTTTACGCAAAGATTGAAAATATAGAAATAATAGATAGTTCACAAGTCCGTAGAATGGCAATATTCCATCTAGAAATAATGAATATGGGCATTACTGAAAAAGAAATTACAGAAACATTACAGAAGGAAGTGGGGCAGGACTGCCCTGTTCGTGTCTTCACTGAGACCGGCTCACGGTGATACTATAGGCGTCCACGTATCAGCACGTTTCGCTGAGAAATCGACACGGATTACCAGAATCGTTATCGGTTGGCACTAAAGTAGAATTGATCTGCGTATGACGAAGTTAGATGCTACAAGTGTTATAGGTTAGAACATACATCATCGGGATGCCAAGGATCGGATCGGACTAGACTATATTTTAGATGTGGCGGCGAAGATCACAACGACTGCACAGAGACAAGTAGATGCCTAGAATGTAACTGCAAGCACCGCACGGGAGGCCATGAGTGCAGAGTTCATGAACACCGGGTCGGAGGCCGGGAAAGTGAAAACGCTTCTCGAAAATGAACATGAACTGCATACATCCAAACACAAACAGGCGGAGAATCGCACACGATTCGGTCTGGCGCGTGACAATAAAACACGACACAGACTTCATTCTGATAGCGCTATAGAATTAATACCAAACAATGGGGCAGCCGAAAGCAGAGATTGGGTTATGGACGAAGATAAAGATATCGCCATTGTTAATGTATCTAATAAATATGAAGTATTGAATTCAGAAATCGGCAAAGTGACATTACATCCCTGACATTGAAATCGCCTGTCACCAAGGTGACATTAACCTGAGAAGAGTGTACCATTATTTGTGATTTCCCCAAATTGCTCTGAACACAGATTTGAAGAATTCATTCTGGAACTCGAGAGGATGATTCGGACCGCAAGAGGACGGAGATAATAACGCGGAATCTCAGGAACTAAGAGGAATGCGCTCGACCACTTGGGGAAAGAAACATGACTGTCCTAAACACATCGGGAGTCCCGGTCTTTACTGGCAGGGGGACCGATTCTATCGTAGATATCACGGTATTTTTTGAGAGACTTACCTCCAGATTAATAAGCTGGACTGTAATGGATGAATAATTTGCGAGCGATTATCATGGTGTTCATTTTGTAGTTTACCTTAGGAACCCAGTGAGATCTAAGATCAAAAGCAACTGGAGATCTACAACTACACAAATTGAGGCCTTTTCCAACGCTGTCATTACCTCACGTAATGCTTATTTTTTTGCAATTACGTGAGGAGAAGTAGGCCAAGAAGTAGGCCTGGCTCAGACTAGTGGATAATCTGAATGACGACCATGGGGACGGGCGTACTGATCCTGATAAAAAGTTTAGGTGCCCCTCTCCACTAACTCACAAAAAACCAGGCACAGGATGCAATTAGAGATCTTTTTCATACCACGAAATTAGAATATGTCTATATAAGGCGTAATGAAAACGTCGCTTCACCATTGATGAACTACAAAGTGCATTACCCCGAATTAATGTAAAAAAGAATCCGGGACCTGATGGGGTGTTCTCCTTAAAGCACTTGCTAATAAGGAGCTATGGATTTTACTAGAAATGTTGAGTAAAACTTTAACTACTGGCCGATTCCCGACTAGACAGGAAGATTAGTCTTGATATCGAATACGACAATAGTTGGAACTCGAGAGGATGATTCAGACCGCAAGAGGACTGAGATAATAACGCGGAATCTCAGGAACTAAGAGGAATGCGCTCGACCACTTGGGGAAAGAAACATGACTGTCCTAAACACATCGGGAGTCCCGGTCTTTACAGGCAGGGGGACCGATTCTATCGTAGATATCACGGTAAAATACCGTGATATCTACGATATCGCGGTAAAGAAATATAGATTAGTATGTCTACTGTCAATATTAAGAAAGCTATACGAAGGACTCGTCGCTACATGTTTCGGCTGGAAGTCGAGGCATCGAGTGGTCTCTCCAAGAATCAAATCGGTTCCGTTGAAGGTTATCAACAACGGACGCCCTGCGAAAGGTAGTAGAGTAAATGGAAGGATGCAGAGCGGTCACTTGGGGGACCAGAAAGATTCCCTTGATGGTCCCTCCTTCATGTTCTTTAACTGCATTTCCTGGGCTAGCATTACGGATGAACTGAGAACTAGAGATACCACTATTTATCTCAGAACAGTTATGTTCTGAACGAATTATTACATGACAGAGTTTCTAACATGGAAGATGGTGAAATTAGGTTCCAGATGCGGGGTGGCGTTCCCTAGGGGTCCGTCCTGATCCCCCCCCCTGCTATAGAAACTCACCTTTGATGGCGTGCTGAAGATAGGGATGCTGAGAATGTACAGCTGCTGGTGTACGCCGATGATTTGTCTTTATTAATATAAGGCCACTGGGAAGACGAAGTTGAAGGGGAAGCTAATAGGGTGATCAGAGGTATAAGTGTATGAGTAATAAGTTTTAATTATTTTTTGCTAATATTACTAATTAATTTGCTGTACAGAATTAAAACTTGTACAGTTACAGAAGCTATAAAAGTTGTTACAGATGTATTATCATATTGTTAAAATCTGTTAATAGTGGTGATATAGTAACACAGATTGTGGCTTATTATATTACATATTTGGTAATTTTAAAATTATGTTATTGATTTAGATTAAAATTATGTAAAGTTTTACAGTAAAGTTATGTAAAGAGGGAATTAATTTAAAAAAGTAGAAGTCTAGAAGGTGGAAAATTATTTAAATAATTTCGTTAGCGCAGGTATGTATTCGAATGCCAATTGGATTACGAATTAGGATACCTTCACTGAAATGTTTTGTTGCTTCCTGTGAACATCGAAAGGAAAACGACGTCAGCTTCAGGGTACAGTTGATAAAATTAACTAATCCTATTCTCCAACGAATTTCTGGCACACATACGGTTGAGTAAGTTAAGTCAAGCCCAAATGCGTATTAGTCTTTCGTAATTAATATCCCCTTTATCTATGCAGATATTCCTTCTCTGTGTATTTTATCACTTTACTCTTTCTACTTTCTTCTAATTTTAATTCCGAACTAATTCCTTTTTTACAGTTAATAAACGAACATGTGTTTATGTGCCAAAAAAATATATATTTACATACATGTGCCTATTCGTCTCATTAATCATTCAGTGTAATCTACCTATAGTTCTGTTAGATGCTAAAATCAAAAGGGATTTAGGCGACCAGATATGATAGAAGTCATTTCTAAAAAAAAAAAGGAAAGCCGTACACAAGAATAACAAACATTTCACATTACGCACATTAGAAAACTGAAGGATTGAAATTGTTTCTTTGTTAAAGTGGCTATTGATTACGTTCTTTTCGATTTCTGCACCACGTATTTAAATATTTAAATTATATAAGTATGATTATTTATTGAAAGTATGTTATTATATCTCATAGCAATTCTGCAAATTTGAAGAATATGTTGACTATTGAAAATATTACATTCTAAATTTTAACGACTGATAAAATAAAAATTTACTTTAATAGGTAAATTTTTAAACGTATTACAAATAAAAAAAATCATAGGTATTGTACTCTCATTGATATTATACTGTAGGGAAAAACTATATTTCAGTGCCCAGAATATATTTAGCTTATGTAGGAGAACATACGAGTATATTAGCCGGGTATAAAATTATAAAACATTATTAATAATTAAATTTTAATAATTAATAATTTTAAACATTAAATATGGTTTAAATTTTCTCTCGCGCTTCTTCTTAATTTTAAAATTTTTATTAATAAAATGGAAAAACATAAAAAAATAAAAACATAAAAAATTTAGGATCTCTTGTTAAATAAGATCTTTACTAAATATATAATTCGTAAAATAATCCCAGATTTTAAAGAGTTTATCATTATTGCATTAAATGTTATTTCGCTGAGTACACTGTTAATTTTGTTTAATATTATTGTAATCTACTTATCGTATAAATTAATAGTAATAATCACCGAAGTAGCGAAGTATAATGGATTTAAATTTTCACCAGAAAAAACGTGTTGTGTACACTTTTGTAGGAAGAG
>JAAAKQ030106159.1:0-14219 GCA_010016005.3 Zanna intricata
TGTGTGTGTGTGTGTGTGTGTGTGTGTGTGTGTGTGTGTGTGTGTGTGTGTGTGTGTGTGTGTGTGTGTGTGTAGATTCTTGAAAATATCTACTGAATAGAAATAAATAAACTAACTAGTAATAAGTTAGAATAAAATATGCTTTTTACTCGATTATGTAACTTACTGAAGTTAATGTTTTGAATAGTATGTTTATTTCTCTTTCTCTCTCCCTCCCACCGACTCAAACTCACTCTCTCTCTGTCTCCAATAACTTTGAATGGTTTGCATCAGTTATTATGTTAACAGTTATCAAACGAATTTTATTGCGAAGTATTGCCTTCGCAATTGCAAATTATCTTGTATATATTTTTTTTAATATTTAGTACCTTTCTGAATGTACCTTAACATTAATTAATACATTTAATTATAACTTTAATTTTATATATTTAATAGTTAATTTAGACTTCAATCAGTTTATTTTTACTTTCCCGCATAGCGCTATAGGTATTAAAGGAAAAGGTATTGTAATCGATCCAATTTAGGCATTGCAATCACCGGATCTTTACGTTTTGACACCTAAGGAACCCCAAAAAAAATTCTTTTCGGTACGCCGGAAGGCGAAGATAGATTTTACCGATGCTAAATAGGGGATAAAAAAGATTTCTACCTTAAAGTTAAGAAAAACTTCAAATTTAGTCAATACGACGTGGAAAAAAATTCACATGTTTAGCATACAACAAACTCAATCTTACGTACAATTCCAGTAAAATTTTAGTCATCCCTTGCCGTAAGGATTGGTCATATCAAAAATTGTTTCAAATAAAAGTTTTACGTAATGTTTAGATAACTTATGACCACTTTAAAACCAATTCTATACTGTGCTTAGTAAAGGAGGTATGATTTTTTCTTCAAACCACATTTTCTCCTTCACGGGCCAATGATTGGTGTTATCAAAAAATTTTACTTGTTAAATTTTAGGCCCTTATCAAAAAAAAAAAAAATAGGAACTTTAAATGAATTCGATACTTTACTTAATAAGAGAGTTATAGTAACTTTTATTTTTGAAAAAGACCCCCATTTCCACCTCCACATCCGCTTTTTTCCATGAATGAAATCGACCAAAATTTTGAGTCGTTATATTTTAGGTATCAATTTGAAAATGATGGGCACAAAATTACAGCGTTATCTTGTCCACAGGAGAATGAAATATAAAAATTTATAAATGTATATATAAACTTTTGAACTGATGATGGTTTTGGGGTCTGGAGAATATGAAACGCAAAGATATGTTGAAATTTTCCGGAAGTCGAATCATGTTATCCCATTAAAATAGGTAGATTTTTTTTTTTTATAAAATCTACTTAAAATCGGAAATTTTCTGGAATTCATATATACGTGTGTGTGTTTGGTATTAGGTATCACACCCTAAATCACCTTATATCTCCAGAACTACTCGACTAATTTTGACCAAACTTGGGCAGACTACTTTTATATATGGGACATTGATGCCATTAAATTTTCAATTTAAAAGATCATTGTGGTTGACTGTAAAGAGATCAGTAACTCAAGATTTCACCTAAATAATGTCTTATTTTTCTTAGTATATTTATTGATTGATTTCTCCTCTGAGGAAATATTATAATTATTTGCTAAGGTGATTTCAACATTATATTTAAAATATTATTTATTGTTCGTTCAGTCCATTTATCTACATTCCGGTTAAAAAATTCTACCATTACAAATTATAAAAACTGATCATATTTAAATTTTACACAAAAATTAGGAAATTTAAAAATTACAAAATTTTCAAAAGGTAGGAAGATAAACTTCCTATATCCGTAGTTTCCACTGAAAAATAATAGCCTTTCTATCTTCGATGTGGAGAATCTGGGTTTGAGTCGAGATCAGCATGACATTTTTACATACGTTAAAAAAGATAGCAACAGTTGTAGATTCCAAGACAAAACGTAATACAGAGGAGTTGATTGCTGTTGGGTTTCTCCGCTACAAGTCACTTATTGACATTCAAACATGTTTTCATGTTTCCAAGGGAACAGATAGAAGGTATTTAATTGCATCAAAAATCTTACTTTATATTTCATCTTGTTTATATGTGTTCAGATAAATTATTTTAAGAAGATTGAGTGTATGTGCCGGTCTCCGTGGCCTTTCGTCTCGGTCTTAGCGTCTCGGCCTTTCATCCGGAGGTCCCGGGTTTGAATCCTGGTCAGGCATGGCATTTTTCACACACGCTACAATTCATTCATCTCATTCTCTGAAGATATACCTTAACCGTGGTTCCGGAGGTTAAAAAAAAAAAAAAAAGATTGAGTGTATGTGATATTTTTCCTATTATTTTTTTTAATTTTTCATATCTACTTTTTTTAATTTTTAACTATTAAATGGAAATTATATTTTATGAAAATAATTTATTTTTCAAATATTTTTATACGAAATTAAAATAAATATCGTAATTTTATTTTTAAAGACGTTATACGCCTAATATGTATACTTTGTATCAAAATCTGAAGCGAAGTGATCCTGACAGTACGATCGGATCTGCTCTTCTAAAGCAACCCTGCTTCCCTATTTTTTTCCTGAGTTCATTCAGTCATTCATTTATTCTCCACAAATTGCAGATCTATTGGAGTTATTTGTACTTGTCGAATGAGGGAAAGAATATTCAAAATTCCATCACATAGTGGCTGTATATCTCACAAACCCTCTCTCCTATTTGACACCCTTAACTCACAACTCACAACTTCTCGCCTCAAGACCCACGGACATGCTTTTCTAGAACTTTTTTCCCTTATTCTTTTGCCTCATGTTATTTTTGCACCCTCTAAAACCGGAATAGACTAAAGGGATGATCTTTCTCTTTCTACCTTACTCCCTCTCGCTTACTCAGACGAGGGATGGCCTAAGGAATGTTGACACCAATTCATTGTTCCACGGCGGC
The DNA here is from genome assembly GCA_010016005.3 of Zanna intricata. Classification (NCBI taxonomy): domain Eukaryota; kingdom Metazoa; phylum Arthropoda; class Insecta; order Hemiptera; family Fulgoridae; genus Zanna; species Zanna intricata. The sequence goes on from JAAAKQ030106159.1 coordinate 2,942, forward strand.
CAGTCAGCGGATTCTTGCCGTCATTATTAAACGCAATAACTCAAACCGGCCTCATCTTACTTCTGCTGCTGATTATAATAGCAATATATTTCATCTTACTTTAACTCAGGTTCTTCCAGATATTTTCTTTTTAAATTCTCATTGAATTTTAATTTATGCAGCAATTTATTACTTACAGGAATTTTTTCCCCTCATCTATATACTTGTTAGTATACTGTACACAATTATCTTTTCTAAAGTATGTTACTTCTTAAATTTCTTATTTCTTTGACTAGTAATATATTTTTGAAACATAACGAAATTAAAATGCCCGTTTAAAAACCAAATGATCTATAATAATAAAAATAAATTTAAAAATTTTGAAAAAGTTTCATAGTGCCGATTTCCGTGGCAGAGTGGTAGCGGTTCGACCTTACATTGCGGGTGGTCCCAGGTTTGAATCCCACTCAGACATGGCATTTTTCACAAACTTTATTTAGTATCTATTAATTATCAAAGGGCGCCTTTTATTACAATGAAAGTACAAAATATATTACTGAGAAAGTAGGAAATATTTTGACGATGCAAATATATCTAAAACCAGTATTGTACGTATTGTATTGTAGTCAAGATAATTGTCTTTAATGAATTGATTTTATTGAGAAAACTTAATGAAAGAACGGAAGAGGAAGAAAAGGGTAACAAGTGTCTTTAAATATCTTCCTAGTGCTATTGAAGAAGGTAGGAAGTAATGAAGAAAAGAATAGTTTGGAAACTGTTCAATTGAAAGATAAATTCAAAGAAGAAGGACTAAGATGTATAGGGAAGAGAATAAAGATACAGATCAACAACAACAAAAAAAAAAAGTAGTACATTTAAGATCTTTAAAAATTGATTTAATATGAAATATTTTCAATTTTTTTTTTTTTTTTTTACTAATAGAAATGACATTCAATATATTCTACGCCTACAACCAGTCTACCCACAATCAATATATTTTACTGCCAGATCATAACAATATAAATGTGTTACCATGAAAGACCAAAATCTGACTAATATCGATCTTTTCCAATGAATGTACATACCAAACATGTCTATAAAAAATCAAAATATTTGCTTATTTGGACTTTGTCGGTATATGTACACAAAGAGAGATAAACTCTGGTTGGAGCTGAAACAATAACAAGAAAAAAAATCACCTATTACCAATCGCTAAAGTAAATAGATTTCGAGAAACCCTCGGAAAAAAGAAAGTTTATATTTAACCCGAGCATAACCTAGACTCGCTTCGCTCGCATATCTCATTTAATTAATGTTCAATATATAAATTATGTATGTTATTCCCCAAGATTGGAGGCAATTAACCTAATTCACCGAATTTATAAAAAAAATTCAATCAAAGTTTCAGCATTTTATGAATTGAAAGTGCCGATAAGGATGTACAGAATATTTTAACTGCGTGGAGAACGATAACGAGACAAATAAATGATCAGATGATTTACCCTTTATTCAATTTTATTATAAAAATATTTTTATTCAATTTTCACCATAACTGAACGTCGAATGTGGTGAATTTGATTAAATGCCTCCAATTTTGGAGAATAACTTATATAATTTCTATATTTAACGTTAATTACACGAAGTTGGCGAGCGTAGTTTATGTCTGGCTTAAATTTAAACTTCCTTTTTATCTGAGGGTTTTTTGTAATTTATTTACCTTAGAAACTGGTATTGGGTGATTTTTTTATTTAATTTCTAGTTATCGTTTTTACTCCACCAAAGCTTATATCTGTTTCTCCACATACACTGGCAAAGATCCAAATGTATAATAATATAAACAAATATTTCGGGTATTCATTGAAGTATTAGTATGTGTTGACATTCACTGGAGAATATTGACATTCTTAATTTTGATCTTTCACGGTAACATATATAAAACAATTTGGTATGGAATCACATATTTTATTAACAAACTCCTGAAATAAGATAACAAAATGTTTGGTTACATTTGTTTTCATAATGGCAATAATGTAAATAAATAATTATGACGATAAAATAAAAAAAAATTTTCAGTACTATCCCCTCAAAATTGTCGGTTGTCTTCAAAATAGGACATATTTTTTTACTCCTGTGTTGAAATTAAATTAATTCTGCGCTTTTCTGCAGCAAGCATTATATTAAAATTTATTGTTCCTAATGAGTACGTTGCAATCTGTACATTAACTAGTGAATTATAAGTAACCTCCCCCTTGTCCGAACGAGATGAGTATGATATGTATGACATAAATAAATTGTAAGTTGTACAGATTCAGACCGAACATTCCTGAGACGTCTGGTTAATTAAATCCCAACCATCAAAGTACAACTGTATCCACGTTTCATTATTCAAATCCATATAAAAGCAACCAACCAAATTTTACTAGGATTTGAACCTCAGAATCTTCGACTTCGGAAATCAGTTGAACAACTGATTTACGACAAAAAGTTAAGTTGTACAGACTCAGACCGAACATTCCTGAGACGTCTGATTAATTAAATCCCAACCATCAAAGTACAACTGTATCCACGTTTCATTATTCAAATCCATATAAAAGCAACCGACCAAATTTTACTAGGATTTGAACCTCAGAATCTTCGACTTCGAAAATCAGTTGAACAACTGATTTACGACAAAGAGTTAACCGATAGTAGCCCGGTAGGTTACAATCATTTTTAAAAAAATGTGGAAAAGTGTTTGAAATCAAAAAATTATCACTTAAAATAAAATCTGTCAAATATTGATAGTGCCAATATTAACAGTTCGAATCCCAGTCAGGCATGGCATTTTTCACCCTCTCAAGATATACCTAGCAGTGGTTCCGGAGGTAAAACAAACAAACAAACAAAAAATTGACAATTTCTTAATTTTTCGTTTGATGAGTTTTTGAAAAAATATATAATATTAAAAAATAAGTGATAAAATCAAGTTTTTGGGCACCTCTAAAAATTTTTTATTTTGTATTATTTTATGAAGTTAAGAAAATAATGAAACTAGCAAAGTACGTTCGTTCATTTGTCAAAGAAATTCACTAAAGTAATTGTTTATTCGTGTGCGTCGAACTGCTTTCCGATGTTATCAAACAACGATGATATAAAGAGTAAGCGCCTTTTGAAAAGTGTAACTGCAAGTAAAGAGTAATTATTAGTTCATATTTCTATATATTTACATTAAGTGCTACAACCACGTAAAGCTTAAATATAACATAAAAATTTAAATTGATTTTAAGTATTTTGTTATATACTGATAGAAATTGTAATAATAAGTGAAAAACAAATCATGATATATTGCCTCAATGAATTCAGAAAAAAAGTTTAAGTACAAGTGATAAAAATTTAAAGGATACAAAAATAAAATTCTTGTGAGTCAACAAGAGATGTATATTATTCGATTTAGTTGTAATAGAATGCATTTAAACATAAATTATTTAAGTTTGATGCTTAATAAATGCGCACATGACGTAAGATATTGTCCCCGAACGGCTTCGACGACAGTGGAACCTCAACACCTTTTGGTGGCCCTGAAAAGGGCCTTTTTTGTGGCTGAATGGTTTCGGTGGCTAGTTGTTGTTTAAAACCTAGTGATAGCCCTAAGAAGGGCTGTTGTTGTTAGCTCTGAGAAGAGCTGTTGGATCCGGAAGATGGTGCCCGGCGACTGCAGCCGGCTTGGCTGCAGTCAGGGTGTTGCGGCTCATCCGTTGAAATCCGACTGGGCTTTGCTCAGCGGCGGTTGGGTTCACACTAAAGCGTAGGAATGGAGACCTTCCGAGCCCCGCACTGTCGGGTTGGCGTCATCATTTGCCGGCGCGGCCGAGGGATCGCTCGAGGAGAACCTCGAGCGATCCCACGCTGGGCCGGCTCTCGTAGCTGCGTCCACTGGTTAGGGCGATGGAAGTCCAGCGAATTGAAGTGGGAATTGTGCGTCCGCATCCAGCGACTCCCTCGGTTAGCCGGCCGGGCCTGCTTCTTCTGAGAGGTGGTCCATCGTTGAATCGGCTAAGGAACTCCTTTCAGTTTCTTCCATCTTTTTCTTTTCCGAGGTCTTCTCTAGGCGGTGGTTGATGTTGAATTGAAGTTTCACGATAGGAAACCTTCATTTATTACTGCTCACAGTGATGGGGTAGTGCTGCTGTCGCGGAAGGACAGATGCGCGAGCAAATGCCGTGTGAAGAGAGTGCCCGCCTGTACATGCGCTTTGTATACTGTACTCCAGCTGACATTTTCATCCTTGCGCGTCGCCGAGTTAAAAGCATGTGGTAACAGTATTTAATAATCCCGATAAATATATGGTCTGAAAAAAAATCTGGAATAATACTAAAACTGAAAACATTAAGTTGCTTTTTAGTCGCAAATATGAATATATTCAATACTACTTGAAATCGGAATTCATAATTTTACATTAAATTAACATATGTTAATTTAATGCTTTTTTATTTCATTATTAATTATTTTTATATCTATTTACAAAATATTTCGTCAGATTTCATAGATTGATCATATACAGAAATAATCTGACCAATTTTGGTATAAATCGATCTAGTAGTTTTGAAGAAATAAGGTGATTTAGAGGCCAACACCGAACAAATGTACAGAACGTTAATATCCAGAAAATTTCCATCCGGTATTTTTTGTTCCTTAGGTGTCGAAACGTTAAGATCCAGTGAAAACTGCATATACCTAATTTGGACCGATTACAATATTTTCCATTCTAAATCTAATTTCCCTTCATTCATACTTACTTTCAGTACAACCTTTACAGAGATTTTCTCTTGATAACGGTGCGAACCAATATCTGATATCCCAACAGAGCTAATTGATTATTAACTCGTACTGTGTTAATCCTGGTAGAATTGTAAAACTATAAAAAAAAAAAAACAAAAAGAAATAAAATTAGCAAATGAATATGAAGATGTTAAACATTTAAAAGGGTTAGAGAAGGAATGGATGGTTTACAATCTAAAAAAGCTGACAATACATTTGTAGGACTTTTCCGTTACGTGGCCAAATCCGCATTCCGGAATAGGCCAGCAACTATGGGTTGTCTCTATTGTACGCTTACAGATACAACTTAATTTAAAATATTTGTCGTTTTATTTAAATATTATTTTTTATTTTTTTATTTATACAATTCAATTTTTCTAACTAAAGTGCGCGCGCATACCGAATTTAAGTTGCGCGGCATCGCAGCACTAACGGTAACGGTCAGCACTAACTAAACTAATGAAATTTCACAACTTATGTACAACAAATTTCGCTTGTACGGTTGGAAGACTGGTGTAGCCGCGAGAATTAACGCACCAAGTACCGAATCGACCGGGCGATCGAGTTCCAGAGCCGGCCAGACGGAGTTACGTTTTTACACTTTAAATGATATTCATTTATTTAATTCTACCGTTCAACTGTGACGTCACAACATAACAAACCAGTACAACATCATTTTTTGGGGTGGAGGTGCGATTTGCAAATCTGTGTTTTGGAAGTATTATTTTTTTAATCGTTAAAAAATGTGCCTAAGAAAAATTTGATCTTAATTAAGTGAAATCTCAAGGTACTGATCGGGAATTTGCTCTACAGCCTTATCCTTTTCACCTTTTAATTTGAAAATTGAATGGCTACAGTGCCTTCAATATAGAAGTAATCTAAGTTTGGTAAAAATCAGTTCAATAGTTCTGAAAATATAAACTGATAGACCAACTTCGAACACAGAACAGAATACAGAACGTTAACCATAATCCGGATAATTTCTATCCGGTTTTTTTTTTTTTGTTCCTTAGGTATCAAAACGTCAAGATCCGGTGAAAACTGCATACACCCAATTTATACCGATTACAACATTTTTCCTTATAAATCTAATTTCCCTTTCTAATTTAGAGCTATATCGTTATTCATGAATGAACTTTTAATTGGTTAAAATACATTTTTTATCGGTTTTTTAATTTACATGTAGAAGGAACAGTTTAATTATAGATTTCACGGACAACAATAATTCAGGTAAATAAAACTTAAAAAGTTTTGAAGATAAGAAATTTTTATTACTTTTCTAAGAGTTCGATGCTGGTAATGAATGAAAAATAATGGGGGAAAAAATAATGATGATAAAAATAAATAATTAGTTTTAAAAAATATCATATTTTTAAACAAATGAATCGACAAAGATTTATTGACTGGACAAATTCGTTAAAATACTACATTTTAATTTATTTTCCTATTCCGTTTACACATGATTACACAAAAAAACAATAAATTTCAATCTTTAAACATTTATTTATGATATACTACCGTGCAATAGACTCTAAGCTACTAGTGTAATAATATTGCGCACGCATAACAACATAACTTACGTGTGAAGATATGAAAGATATTCAGAGATACACTGGTTTATATGTATTCTCTAAATAGTGGGTGGCCACTGCCGTGGTCAGCCGCCGCTCTTATAAAATAATAAAGAACAAAAAGAGAGAGAGAAAAAAGAGAAGGGCAGAAAGAGAGAGAGTGATTGAACAAAAGAGGGATAGCAAGGAACAAGTGAACGTGAGGTGTGACGCAACTCCTGTCCCTGTCCCATCCTCTCTCTTTCTACCTTAGACCTCTGATTTATTACCACCTTCCAGTGCAATATACGTACGCATAAACACACGCATACACATATAAATACACCTTCACCCACCCTCACAATCTCAATAACAATAACCCTCTTTTGATATATATTATTCTTATTATTTTCCAGACAGGTTTTCCTTTTTTCATATAACTTCGATATAGGATAATTATATACACATCGCTAAATTAAAAAAGAATACATATACCTAATAATGAATTAATAGTACAAAAGGAAAAGAAAAAGGTAAAAGCTGAGAAGAAGTTAGAGAAGAGAGTGAAATAAAATACACTGAGCCCTAAGGTTACGTTGAACATAAAGATGTTCAACTTGAAATCATCTTCACCGTTCACTCGTCCTCCCTTCAAAAATGAAAGGAAAAAATAAACCATATGTTCGTATGTAATACCTGTTTTTTTTTTTTTTTTTTTTTTTGACTCTTTATTACATATAACTAACATAGAAAAGATAGCAAATAATAATATCTTTAATATCACAAGTTAAAATACTTAACTTTTATAAAATATTTTTAAAAAATGTATTTTTTTATATACATAAAACTGAAATATTATGAAGAAAGCTATTTGTTAAAAGAGTAAAATCCAATATTCTTTTACTTTTCCTATTTCCTATCACCAAAATTGTCATTCAAAAATTGTTGTACGTTTAATATGTTACATGGAAGAAACTAAAAAAAATTCCACTGGAAAATGCAAAACCCATAAATTTGTCTAAGATTTCTTTTTTGTGATTGGGGATGAATTATGATGAAATCTTATTATAATATTATTCTTAAAAGTTTAAATAAACGAAAAAATAAATTAAAAAATTTCAAAAATCGATATTTTTAAACTTTGGTCGGCTCTCCTCTCTCTTTTTCTGTTTATCCTCCGGAATTACCATAAGATATTACTTCAGAGGATGATGTATATAAATGTGAAATATATTATTAGAATTTCAGGTCGACTTCTATTGAAAAGTGCGGTTAATTGAAACCCAACCACCAAAGAACATTGGTAACCATGATCTAGTATTCAAATTCGTATAACAGTAACTAACTTTACTAGGATTTGAACCTTAGAACTCTCGACTTCGAAATCAGTCGAGGCCGCGTTAACCACTATACAAGACTGGTGGGCTGGGTAGGCTGTCCTACCGCAATATAAGCTCCAAAGAATTTTTTGTTTATCTAAGGCACTACTACTATGCCAAGGAAGACAAAAAACATTGTTATAAAATATATAAAAAGAGAGAATTTTTCCCGATGTGGGGGAATAGAGAATTTTGAAGGCAAACGTTTTTAAAAAATAGTAGGAGAGGTATACATGCATGTACGAAAAAGGGGGATTATGTTTGAAAAATTTGAGAAAATTGACTACAAAGAATCTATTTACACCACACTTTGAAAATACTGAGCCCCCAAACTTTTACCAACAAACTATCATATATACACGAGTCTCTGTACTAAATTTCATCAAAATCACTTTATCCAGTCAAAGTTTATTAAGCTTTAAACAGCCCAAAATACGTGTATAAATATATACGAACATAACAAGTCTATGCTTCATTCACATACATACATATCATCCTCTGAAATAATACATTATGGTAGTTCCGGAGGCTAAACAGAAAAAAGGGAATAATTTAACAAAGTTTTGGTATTTAGAAATAAGTATAAATCAATTTGTTAATAAAATATATTAACTGAATCAAATATTAATTTATGTTTTTTTTTTCAATTTATGAATGTTTCGATAATACATTTTCAGCTCTGACGATTTTCTCTATAATGTAACCTGCATTTTACATATACATATACATACATTTTACAAATACGCATCAGTAATTCTTTTATTAAAAAAAAAAAAAAAACTTTAGTAAATAAAAATAAAAAAAAATTAATTAATATACTAGTTTTTATAGTTAAACATTTTATCAAGTCTACAAAAAGTAAAAAAAAAATTACAATTTATAATGCGTATTAGAAGTATAAGGAATAGATGTTAATAAAGTCATTATTGAACACCACTCCTTACTCTGATTTGATTTCTTATTGTGAAACGCCAATAATAAAGAAAAATAAAAAAACATAGATAAAAAATCCCTTTTATTGTGGTTCACAGTAAAACAACTTTACTCACATAAATTATTTAACTTTACTCAATAAGGAAATACTGGATATAGGAAGAAAAACAAAATAAAATCAATAACAAACTCTACATAGATGTATATGTCAATATTTAATTTGTACGACTATGCTACTTCTCAATACTACAAAAGTTGCTATTAAAAGTCTAGTTATCACTAAAAGTACGTTAATAAAGAATTATGTAAACATAATTACAAATGATATATTAGTTTTATAATATATTTTATTAATATCGTTAAAAGTTACATAGTATGTCTGTTAAGTTCAATTATTCAGTACTCCACACGATTACGGGTACAACAGGTTCCTTAGATATATTCCAGAATAGATTTTTATCTGAAATACGCGGAATCATTATTCAGTAATTCGGTACTGCTCTGGCCCTAGCTTTGAATTAAGATAAAACCGATTTGCTAGATTAGCTATAGCGAAAAGAAGTGTGTATTTCCTGAAATTGACCTTTAAACATTATTTTTTTATTTTTTACACTTATGGTTTTTTTCAGATAAACTTAAAATAATAGAAGCAGGGGTTTTTTTCTACGGGAAGTGTTTAAATACAATTCTCTATTTCTTTTATTTTTTGGTAATATAAAAATAATAATAACTTTTTTTTTACAATTTTTTCCTTTTTACTTCCTTGTACCAGTAGGATTTTACAAGGGAAATTCACAATTCTGTCAGTGGAAGGTAAAGGTACGAATCTTCGAAGACTTCATCTCCTTTTTTTTTTTATTTGAGTATATATATAGATTAAATGAACACAATTGAAAGTTTTATAAAACATTAAAAAAATGTACATTACGAAACCTTTCAACTTATCTCGTTTTCCCCCTTTCTTCCATTTTCCCTTTTTTCCACGCGCTTAAATTGGACCAGTATTTTTTTTAGTCTATAACATAGCAAACACACATACGAACATTGCCTTTTATATATTTAGAAGAAGAAATTCTGTTTGTATATTTCTTTGTTTCGTAAATATCTCGACACCGACGCCATCTAGTGGGTATAGATAGTTTTTGAAAAAATTTTTCTTTTTAGGTAACTAATATTACTGCCTCCGTGGTGCGCGTGGTAGCGTCTCGGCCTTTTCTCCGGAGGTCCCGGGTTCAAATCCCGGTCAGGCATAATTCATTCATCTCATCCTCTGAAGATATACTTAACTGTGGTTCCAGAGGTTAAAAAAAAAGAAGAAAGTAACTAATATATATTCTGAATATTAGCAAAATCGGACCATAAATTTTTTTTTTCAAATATCTCGATCCTTCGCCATCTAGCGGGTCCATTTTTCATTTTTTACAGATGTATTTCTTTCCATGTAAGTAATACATATTCTGAATATGAGCCAAATCGGACAATAAATACAATTTTTCGAAATATGTCGATCCCAGCGCCACCTAACGGATCCAAACTAATTCAGAAACCTATGTATAAAAACACGCGCGTATTCAAATGCAACGTTATGTCAAAATTTCAATGCAATCGGTCAAAATCTTTCGGAGATTTAAGATTTTGAACAAAACGAATATTTACATTTTTATTTATATAAAATATAGAGAGATTATTAAACTGACCGTGAAGATAACTTTGAGCGATTTTCTGATCAAGAGAGAGTAAAACGTTCTTTCACATCCTCCAGATTTCTACTGTTAACAGTGATGGTTGACCTAAGCTTTTCGATCGTGTACATTCCCGATCTCACAAAATTTATTAATAAATGACGATTTTGTTGCCTTATTAGAAACTAAAGAATTGGGAAATTTTATTCGAAACTTGTATTTCAGTCATTTATATAATTTATACGAGCAATAAGAATTAGTAACAAACAAACGTTCATTTTTAAAAAACGACTTAGTTAATTGAGACAAATTTATACTGATATAACTCTTATGCATAAGAAGGATATTTTAACTGATACAAGATGCTAACCCTGAGTATCTAACTGACATGTAGGAAAAAATAAAATTTACCTATGTGTGATTTCTAGCTTCTTAATCTTAAGATTGCGTCCTTTTTTAAACACCAGTTATAAAGAATTATTTAAGATTTTAATTTAAATTTGAACTTTTTAATTTTTAAAAAGATATGAAAATTAGTTTGATTTATGGATAATTTTTAAATAAGAAAAGTGATATCTTCAAAAAAATATAGTTTTCCGTGGAAATTTTCATATAATATTGTTGATAGATAAAGTTTATAATAAATTCTAGAAGTAGTTTGAATAATCTTAGTGATCCATTAACATTTGAAATTATTTTATTTCAAATTATCTTAAAAAAAAAAGAAAAAAAAAAAGAAAGCAAAATTACATAAATTTTATAATAAATTTTTATATAAATATCTCAGAATGGCTATGCACTGTGACGTATCTGAAGGATTTAAAGCTTTGTTAATAATAGATACCCTTCTATTAGAGTAATGATTTTTTTTTTTTTTTGTGTTTCGTGGGCGAAGAACGTCTCTACGTTATCATCGCCCGGATTAAGATTATTATAAACTTAAAAACTACTTTTATTA